>GG745330.1:124776-153604 GCA_000151295.1 Allomyces macrogynus ATCC 38327
GGGGCGATATCAAGGCCCAACGGGTCCCAAGCAGACGCTCCTGCACTACCTCGCATCGGGTCCTCAAGGGCGGTCGTCCCAAACGCTTGAGTCGGATCTGGCCAGTCCGGACAAGGCTGCTCGCGGTTCGTTTTGCAAGTTTCCTTTTGCTCCAACCGCTGAGCCTCCGACTGACCCGCGCCGGCAATATAGTTTCCTTCGTTACCCTGCAGCAAGACGTGAGAGAACTCGTGTCGGGCTTCAGAGCCATTGAGGCCGAGCTCCCGCACCACGATGCGGCATCGCCGTTCACGACCATGATGGCGCAATTCGTGGCCGCGCACAAGGACGAGGTGAAGGCGATCGCCGCGACACTCGACCAAGTGCAGACCGATTTCGCCGGCGCCGTCACGGCTTTTGGCGACGATCCGACGATGGCCACGCCCGAGTCGTTTTTCGGATTGTTCAAGGGGTTTGTCGCGGCCGTCGGCAAGGCGCAGCGCGAGATCATTGCCATGGCGCGCAAGACGTCGACAACCAGCGTCGCTGCGTCGGCGGCAGTCACGCCGGCCGCGGCCAAGGCGGCAATTGCCGAAAATCGCAAGGGGGTCGCCGACGAATTGTTGTCGTCGTTGCAGACGGGCGACGCGTTCAAGAAGCGTCGCAGTGGTGCGGTGCGGCCGTGATTGGGTCTTGGTGAGGGGAAATGGGGAGTGACTTGAGGTGGATGCACTGGAGCAGCAGGGAGCAACAAGATTAGTTTTACTGACGGTGCGTTTGTTCTGGGTGGGGATGGATGCTGACCGCAACGCGGACGGCGAAGATGAGCAGGGGCACTTCATTGAGCTGGATCAAAAATGCAGGAATAAATTTATCGAACACGGCCCAAACGCACAACGCACACCACCCTCCCCTCCAGCTCTACACATCGACCATCTCCACGTCCATGGACGCAAGCGCCGACACTCCGCCTCGCGGCGTGCTGTTGGCCAACTCGCGACGAATCTCGGGCGTGATCGCATAGTGACCCTTGAACTTGATCAAGTCGAGCAGCGCGTCCTTTTGCTCGGTCGTGATATCGATCTTGTACCGCTGCACAAAGACGAGCAGCGCCTGGTGCCACAAGACGGGCAGGTCTCGCGCGTCCGTCTTGAACCGCAAAAAGTGGAAGACAATCGCATCGACCACCTTGTACGGCAGCGCATACTTCTTGTCGAGCAAAATGCGCAGGAACAGCGAGGTTGCACCTGAGTACTCCATTTCGGCGAGTTTCATGAGCGCCGCACTCGAGTGCAGGACGGGGACCGAGATCTTAGAGACAACGGAGCCGACGATCGCGGCTTCGCGCAGCGAGCAGTTGTCCTGGATGATGGAGCGAGAATGGTCAGATTTGTGGCTCTGATCCGGTCGAGCGTCGGAAACCCAACGCACGTCGCACAGCGGCAGCAAGACGCCCTTGAAGAACGCGGCGGGCTTGTACAAACTCTTCTTCAGCGCCATGTAGAGATGGTAGTTCAGCTTCTTGGTCGACTGAATGTCTTCGCGCACGCGCTCGAGCAAGAACAGGTTCAGGAACCGCTGCGCCATTTTCGGGTTGAAGCTCGACACGAAAATCTTGGTCGCCTCGTACATTGCGTGTGGCGTCCATTGGTCGGGCCGCGTAATGTAGAGCACCTCCTCCCAGTTGGACAGCGACGGAATGATCTTAAACGCCTTGGGCAGCTTGCCCGACTTGTACCGCGACAGCAGCTTGCCGACCTTCGAGTAGACCGACATGACTTTTGGGTTCATGAAATCGGGCGAGTCGACGGCGGCGGGGCGCGCGGCACGCTGCTCGGCGTCAGCCTCGAACGCGGCGATCTTCTCGGCGATAATGTCGGCGAGAGTTTGCCGCGTCTTGGGCTGCTGCGGGAAGAATTTCTCGAGCACAGCGAGCTCCGACGCGTCCACGTCCTATCGGGTGGTCGCGACAGCGTTACATGGCCATTCGTTTGTCGGTGGTTCGATTCCAGATCGGGTGAGAGCAATGCGACGCACCAGAATGTCGTCATTGCCGCCGTCCCAGTTGGCCTCGGTGTCGCCCATTTGGCTCATCGCGTCCTGGTCGTCGTCGTCCGAGTCGGAGGCCATCGCGGCCGTGCCAAAGACCGACGTTTTCAGTGGTGCGCGGTCGGCCGATGGGCTAATAAATATCCATTGAACAGTCAGCATTTCCGGCTCATCGTGCAGCTCAATGGCGCGGTCTCGTACCGCTGCGCCTGCATCTCGTCCTCCTCGAGCTCGCGCTGCTGCTCCTGCGCAATGTCGAGAATCTTCTTGGACGTCTTGGCGTCCAAGAACGTCTGTGTGCCACGAAATTCGACATCAGCGCTGGAGATCTTGACGACATTGGCAGTGGTGGAGAGCGCATGTCCCCACCTCATCATCGTCCAGTTCGTCGTCATTCTTGCGCTTTCCCTTGGCCGCGGCCTTGACCTTGCCCTCAACGACCGTGTCGCGCAGAATCTGCTTGTGCAGCGGGTCGTGCCGCTGCTTCTTAGCCGCGAATTTCGGCAGCGATTTGTCCTTGCCCATAGTCGATTCTTGCTGCTGCGTCAAGTCGGCTGGTTGTCGTGTGCTGGGCTCGCCGTGGCCGTGGTGATCCACGATGGTTGCTGGCGATGGGAAGGGCCAGAGCGACAGGGTGAAGTGCGCGGGGGTCAGGTGGCGACGCATGATCAGGTTGCCGGTGTATTCTTGGGGACTCGGGATGCTACAGATCGAGGCTCCACAAGTCGGGCAAATCATTCTCCAGTCGCTGCTCGCTGTCGATGTTGATGCAATCTCCTGAGCGTCAAAGCATCTGTATTCAAAATGGGTACTGATATCAAGGAGATGCGGCCCGGCCGGAGCGACCCAGTCGCTGACGGAGTGGCCTTGCAGGAGGAAGAATCGCGGAAACACAACAGCAATACGAGGAAGCAAGGCCCGCAGCGTCAACCACGCGGGAAAAAAATATGTACAATCGCTCGCGCTTGGCGAGCGTTACTCAGTCGGCGTCGCCCCGGACGGCTCACGTCTCTGCCTCTGTCGCCGACACGCCGTGCAGCATTTCCTCGACATTCTACACGACCCATCAATCCAATATGGCCCATCAGTTCCTGCGCCATGATACCGGGTGGAGAAAGCGCAGAGGAAGCTCACCAATCGACGTACCCTCTTGCAAATCGGACACAGCTTGGCGAGCCCAAACCATGTCTTCAAACATTCGGCATGGAAATGGTGCTCGCACGGCAACACATTCAGAACATCGTTCTCGTCGTAATCGTCGCAGCAAATGACGCACAATGCGTCCTCGTCGGGCAACGTTAGCGGCAGCGTCCCGGCCGTTTCGGCGTCGTCAACGGCCACGGTGGTCGCGTCCGCTGGCGCGCTGGCCGCGGCCGCCGCGGCTTCCTCGGAGACAAACACGCGCTTTTTCAGCAGTGCAATGTCGTCGTCGGAGAGACCCGGTTGTGGTGCCGACCCGAGCGGCTGGTTAAGAACCATGGCCGTGAGCATGGGCGACGGGCCGAGAATTGACGGGAGACAGATGGTGATGGAGACGAGGGCCAGGAACGGGACAAGGTAGATCGTGTAGACGAGCACGATCCACTCGACGATGCCGAGTGCGAGTGCCGAGGACCGGTTGCATCCGGAACCTGGGAAGGGTGGGCGTCGAAGGTTAGCTGCATGCTCCGCAATCAAGAAACAATAATCAAGTGAACGTACTGGCGAGCTGGACGAACCGGTAATGCGCCCACAGAAACACGAGCATCGTCGACCACTGCAGAAATGATTTGAGCCTGTATATCGTCCGTCCAGCATCGCGTCAGTTCTGACCTCATCCCTGTCACGCGAGCACAGAATCCACCCGCCAGCGCACCTTGCGCACTTGTCATACGTGGCCTGCACGCGCCGGAGCAACTTCAAATCCACGAGCAGTAAGTAGGCGACCAAGAGCGCCGTTGTCAATGCCCTGAGCCCAATCGCGCCATGCAAAATCGCCAGGTTCGGGCACTGCTGGAACTCGTTGGTCGGCGCGGCCATGACGAGCGACGACGCCGGGACGGCCAGCTGCAGCAACTCGCACATGAGCACGAGCGTCGCAAACTTGCGCGACCGCCGGATCGAGTCGAACCAGTCGTCGACGCCGTTGCCCGTCGCCATGTTGGCTTGCGCGCGCTGCACGTTCGGGTGCGAGGCTATGCGTGATACTCTGGTCAGGTGACGGGAACCGTGCAATGATAGGAGAGGGCCGCTCAAAACGCACCAACCGACGCGCGCGATCGCCGCGGGCGCGTGCGGGTCCCGGACGCGCGCCGCGCCGTTGACGTGCCCGTGCGCACCGACGGGGACCGCCGTACGGACGCTGCGGCGGAAGCCTCAGCCGCAGCCGCGGTGGGGTGCGCGAGCGACGCAGCATCTGCGTCAGTTACAGGCACGAGAACATCGCGCAACACGATTGAAATGCGGTCTAACGCAGGACTTGCGGGCGCCGGGTCGTGCAGACGTTGGGTAGGCGGCGCTACAGGCGACCTGGGTGCGTCGTCGGTGGCCATTTCCGAGTACGCGGGTGGGGGTGACCGGGATGAGGCCGCCGGTCCGGCCGCGTCAGCGTCCGCAGAGACGGGGATGAGCTCGGCGGGAGCGGGCGCGGCGGGGGCGTTGGTCTGGTCTGGGTCGTGGTTGGCCATGGTGGAGAATGGAGAGCGCCAAGAAACTTGTTGGAATGGCGCGATGTTGGCGGGACGTGGACGGCGTCGAGCTTGGTCGTTACGTCGCAGTCGCTGCAGCAAGTGTCGCGCAGGGCAGGTCGGCGAGGCCAAATAATGGGTGGATATGTTGCGTGTTGGCGGAGAGAGCGAGGAACAATCCTCGGGAACGGTCGTAGTAATCACGAACTGCTGGGAGAGCACAAGTTGGTCGTGCTTGGTCTGTCGAAATCGACCCACACAATTTCAATCAACCTGAATCGACCCCGCCGTGGACACGACGCGCGCGCATATGCACTCGTTTCTTGTTGCGCGCAGTTTGCAGCAGGTCATCGGACCAGCCCGCGTGGTTGACATGTATTCTCTCTGTTGGTCCGGCGCAGCGGCGGTCGGTTTGGTGGAGAGCATGTGAACTGTGAACAGGCGGGTGCCAAGGTCGGCGTGCATCGCGAGCACCGTTCGCCACAATCAAGCTGAAGGAAAACAGGATCACGAGGCCGAAAAACGCGCCGCTTTGACGCCTGGACGCCATTGGCAAAGGATGAACCAGCCCTTGTAGGACGGGCGCGCGCCTCCTGTCCAGGGTCGACGCCGACGCGCCTCTTTCTCGGATTCTCGGTGGAACCTTGCCCGCGCACGTCATGCTGGCCCGCCCGAGCATTTCATTTTGATCATGGCACCCCCGGGCCCAAGCACGCGCTCCGCATCCATGCCGGTCGGTCCGCGCTCGCGCCCGGATCCAACATGGCAAAAGCCGCATGAGGAACAGTTCGCGGCGCGAAGTCTAGACCCGGCCGTCCACGCGTGCGCACCACCGCACTAAGCGGGTGGGTGCAGCATTGCCTCGACGTCCTGCTTACAAATCGGGCACAGAGTCGAGAGCGTGAACCACTGCCGCAAGCACACACAGTGGTAACTGTGCTGACACTTGAGCTGGTAGACGAGGTCGCCCGCCAGGTAGTCCTCAAAGCAGATCACGCACAGCGCGTCCTCGCTGGGTAGCGTCAGCGGGCGCGTGCCCTCGGGAATCAGCACAGTCCACGGGGCAGGGACCGCGGCGGGGACGGGATCCGTGCCCGGTGCGGCAGCGCGTGGGTGCAGCGATGACGGTCGTATTGGTTCCGTGAGTGGGTCTTTCGATGCGCCGTGATCGTGCATGTCGAGAAGCAAGTGCGCGGTCGACGGGAGCGTGGGGGTGTCGGGCGCGTCCATGTCGGCGGCGGGTAGCATGGCCGTTGCTGGTGCCAGGACCGGCGACGGGCTCGGTGTCGGTGCTCGCGACCCGCCCATGACCGCGGCCGGTGCGCTCTGCGCGCGCCGTTCTTCGAGCGCGTCAACAAACGCGGCCTCGTCAGCGTCCACTTCGCGATGCCCCTCGTCATCGTCGGGCACCACAATAACGCGACAGCACGCGCTATCATGCGAATCATGCGCAACAGCGACCGGCACATCCGCGGCGGCCACTGCGACCGCGCCCTCGGGCACAAACGTGCACAGATCGAGCAGAGCCCAATCGCTCTCGGCGAGTTCGCGCGGCACGTGCGCGTTACCCGAGGCTGCCGCCATTGCTGCTGCAGCTGCGCGCCCAATTCCAGCCCTCGCAGCACCGCGTCGCGCCTGGAAGAGCGGGTTGAATCGCTGCAGGCCCCGTGCGCCCGACCGGTGAGCGACAACGAGCAGGCAGGGCAGGCAAAACACGAGAAACAGGCACAGGACGAGCGGGAACAGGTAGATCAGGTAGGTCAGCAGAATCCATGCGATTGTGCCAGCGACGAGGACCGGCGCCTGGTCGCACCGCGGTGCCATAAAGACCCAGAAATTGGCTAGAATGAACAGGATCGCCGTTGCCCACCGGAGAAACTCGTCGAGTCTATCGTAGGTAAAGCACTGGATCAGGGGGATGGCGCCGTCAAGAAAATTAACTGAACACAACGCACTGTTTGCACGCGCCGAGGTACGGAATATGTCGTGCATCGTCGGGTGCGGCACGCGAAGCGACAAACAGGTACGGCAGCAGCACAACGAGCAAAAAGGACCGCACGCACACGGCCACATTGATAGCCACGAGCTGTGGGCACTCGTTCACGGCGCGCGGGCCCGACTGCGCGAGAATGCCGACGGGCAAGAGCGCTTGCGCGAGATTGATGGCCGTGAGCAGCGCGAGCAAAACGTGCGATCCGCGCGACTGGCGCGTCCAGGTGTCGATCAGGATCGCGGTCATGTTGCGACGCGCCGTGCGCGCCTGCGGGTTGGTCACTGTCACAGTGTGACGTGGACCGATGGGTGGGTGAGAAACGGAAAGGCGCGGACCGACCCAGAGGCGATCGCAGTAAGTGGATCGCGCTCACGCTCGTGCGCGCACCAGGCACAAGACATACACAAGACTGTCGACCGCATCGACCGCGCCGGGGCCGTGCGCACCGACGGCGACCGACCCAGTCCCAGTCCCGGTGCCGAGGTACCAGTCGCGACATGTGGTCGGGTTTCAGGCCGCATTGGCTGAGTCAAGGACGCCGTTTCGCTTGGCGCACCCGCGCCCGCTGCCGTCGACAGGGGAGCGAGCAGGTACTCGGCCCGGTGCGTGGTCGGGAGGCGCTCGTTTGCTCGTGGAGCCGTCACCGACGGGTCGCGGCGAAGCGACCGAGCTGACGGCGCAGCGGATCGCAGGGACACACGGTCGGCAGCCGCGGTTGTCGCGATGGACGGAGACGAGGTGCGCAGCACGGGCAGTTGCAGCGGCGGTTGAGGATGCAGTCCACCCGGCGCAGGCGGGGGTGGCGGCTCGTCGTGGAGTGTGGGGGCCTGCGCTGGCGGCAGGAGCAGCGGCACGCTGAGCGCGGCCATCATGGTGCCGTCATCGTGGTCGGCGGGTGCGTGCGGTCGTGTCGGCATGGTTGCGTTGGAGATAAATCGTCGCGATGACCAAAGTGGACTGGTCGCGGTCGGTGCAGGCAACCGCCGCGAGCGAGCGGTGGAAGGAACCAAGAGAGAGGATCGACCTAGGCGCTTCGAGCGTTCGGCTGATCGGTGGGCCGTTCTTGCCAGCAAGGGACACGTGGTCGCGTCGTGACCCCTGCCATTTCCACGTTCTCCAGCTCGCAAGGCGAAACGGACGAGCACTGCTCTCGGCAACACGTCAGAAATGCACTTCTACGGCGCGTCATGCAGACTATCGCAACGACATTATGCATACAATTCCTCGCGCATGCTCGCTACCCCCACGTCGTTCGTGGTCCCAGCGCCATGCTCTGCACTTGCGCGCCGGTGCTGCCGCTGCCCCTCCCGCGCGAGCACACAAACCACATGCGCACCCACAACAGCAGCACCACCACCATGCCCGTCACGCCTGCCACGGCCCACGCACGTGTCGTGCCAACCATTCGCGGTGCACTAATCGCGCACGCATCGCTTGCGCGGGGCACGGAAATGGTTACGTGGAACGAAACAAACACCATGGCCACGCTCGCCAGCCCCGTCCAGAAGGTGAACCTGTGTCAAATGTGTCAGTGATTATGCTGTGATCCAGCACCAAAAGAGCACGACCAACGCACCATTCGTACCACCACTGCCGTCGCTCGCGCGGCTCCTTGGCCACGGCACACCGCCACAGAAACCACGCCGTACAAATGGCCACAATCCCGCGCACGGTGACCACCGTGTGCGCGGCACTGATTAGTCCACACGCCGTCCACGCCGGACCGCACGCGAGCAATACCACAAGCGACCACAGGCCCATGACCACATGCCACAATATCCCAGCGAGCTGCCATGGCGGCAAGCCCGGATTCGGCACGATGCCGTGTCGCCGTGATCGCGTTCCGCGCGCGACCGAGTCGTTGTCCGACGACGACGGCTCAATCATCATGTAGCTCGGCTGCGCGAGGTAGAGCGGCAGGTCCGGGTCCTCGCCGAGCGAGAGCGGCTGCGACGCGACTGAAGAAAGGATCGGGATCAGAATTCGTGCAGTTGCCAGCATCTGGCAACACGCAACGTACCCGACGCCTGACCCATGGACGGCCGCCCAAACAAACTCGACAGCGATTCTCGCGACTCGCTGAACCACCGTCTCGGATTCTCGAGCCCGAGCCACTGCACACCAAACGACGCCGACCAAACCCCCGCCGCTGCCGCCGTCGCCGCGACGGCAGTAGGCGGCGCCTGCGGTACCGGCGCGCTCTGCATCGTGCGAGACCGCGGCCGACCGTTCGGTAACGCGGCATCCCACGCGCTCCAATCGAGAGACGAGTGCATCATCAAATGTTGCGACGTGGCCGCGACACTGGCCAATTGTTTCGTGCGTAGCGGGGCCAGGTGCAGGCTCAGCGAGTCGCCACGGTCAAATCGGTCCATGAGTGCCAGATTCAGCCGTACGGCCTCGGTCGTCGAATCCACGTCGCTCGCTGCGAGAAATTCGTACGAAATCGACGGGGTCAATGTCGGTAGCGTTGCGCTCGGACTGGGTGCAGCACCGGCACGCGCGGCCGTTGCGCGCGGGCGCGCAATCGTGACCATGGGCGGCCCGGTGATCGAGCTCGCGTTACTGATGGTTGACGAGGGCTCGGAGCTCGGCATGCGCGCGCGGGTGCGGGGGAACCGTGGAATATCGTTGCAGCGCGTGGCAGTGGCTGCGGGGCGGATTCGGCAGTGGGCGAGGCGGCGTTGATCACAGCCAAACAAGGGATGGCAAAGCAGTGTGGGCCACCCTGCTTGGCGTCGGGAGCTGCTCAAACTGCTGCCAGAGGTCGTGTCGCTCAGCGAGAATCAACGAGACAAGAGTGCGGTTCGAGGAGCGTGAAGCGAACCAACCGCGGGTGCCTGCTCGACACCGGACTCGCGCACCGCCAGCACTGCCAGCTGGCAGAGCCAGACCTCGGAGAGTCTGACCAAGAGAGGGGGCGTCGCAACGAAGCCGGGCAGCCGCGGATCGGGCAGGGTCATGCTGGGCGCGGCCAGGCGCGCCTCACGTTGGTAGGGACTGCGCGGGTTCGATGCGGCTGCTTCCTTGCCATCCACGACGGGCGCGTCTGCGTGTGCTGGGCGGCGAGCATAGTTGGATTGGCTTCGTTTTCCAGCACAATCAGGCACTCGCGGTGACTGAAATGTGGTCAGCGGTGCAGCTTCGTTGAGGTGAGGTTGACAGCCGGGCAACATGGCCACGAGCGCGGCAGCGGGCATGAGCAGGGAGCCCACGACAATTGAGAAGCGGCCGGCAAATGGCAGTGAATCATGATGGGATCAACGGCACAGTTGGCAAGAGAATGGATCGGAGTGGCCCAGGCGGACTGGCTGCCGCTGGTGGAAGGTCAATGATTTCGCTGTTGCAAAATGTGGAAAGTTCCAGACATCTAGCCGTTGATAAATGTTTGACTCAGAGCGGGCAGCAAGCAGGTGCAGCAGCGTTGGTGCCGCGGCCAGTTGGTTCGTTGCTTGACGTGCGTCTACCACCGCGTCCGCGACTCGACATAACTCGGCTGCGCGCTTGCGCTCCGGCACCACCACTCGCTGCAACGCGCTCCACTCCTTGCTCGCTGCCAACCGTGCAACTGCACCCGACGCGACGCCGCGACTGGACCCCGCCTCCGCGTGGTCGCGGCCACCACCCCTGTCATCATCTCTGCACCAGGCCATCCATCGAGCGCTGCTGCTTCTTCGCGCCGCCAACGTCGCACGAAGCCGATTGCATCAACTTCCACCCCGCAGCACGACCGTGAGGCGCCACAGACGCCGCACCAACCCTGCCGCGCGCGTGTCCTCTCTCGCGACATCGCCACACTCGCCGTGACCACCGGCGGGTGTTGCTGCGTTTTCGCGACCAGCGTTTTCTCGAGCGTTTTCTCTGCCGATCGTGAGCTACCACGGTGGTTTGCCGCAGTGCGCACCCTCGCAGACTGGGGCCATGTCGCAGCAACGCCGATTCCGCGTGCGCCTCTCGCAGGTTCGCGCCGAAAACCTGCCGTCCAAGGACCGCCAAGGCGCCAGCGATCCCTATTTTGTCTTTGATTGTTCGTGCCTCTCCACCGTTTCGTTTGGCCAAACCGTGCGCCGGTGCTGAGCCAACCTGCCTGCCTGTCTAGTCGACAACTTCAAGTCGATCAAGTCGGAGGTCGTGAAAAAGGAGCTGCATCCGCAGTGGGCCATTGATGTTCACTTTTACTACGAGACGGTGGGACGCTTTTGGCCTAATCGCGGCTGATCGTCTTTCGCCGGTTTGCGTCGTCTGACCCGATGGCACGTTATCCATTTTGCTGGCGATTAGCGCTACGTCAACCGTTTCAAGGACAAGACACTGCGCTTTGATATTTACGACCATGACCGCTTCTTCAAGGCCGACGACTACATCGGTTCGTTGCGCACTTTTTAAGTGTTCTGGCCATTCGGCTCAAATTAACTGATTCGACGCGATCTAGGTGGCTGCGAACTCGGTACTTCGCTCTTCCATCGAAAGCGATTGCCATTGATCGACCCTTGACCAACCCGGCGTTCTGACGCTCTAGACCTGCACACGGTCGCCGTCGGTTTCGTCCAGCACGAGATTGTGCTTCGCGGTGTGCGTGTTCGCCCTCTTGCTGTGCCTCCAGCGGACCCTTGACTGACGCACGACATTGCGCCAATGGCAATGCTCTAGCGCAAGAAGGAGCCTGTCGGCAAGCTCTTTTTCAGCCTTGAAATGGACCTGTGGGAAGACATTACGGGCACGTTCAAGGACCTGATGCTGCAGCTCTACGAGGAGAACACGTCGCCCGAGCCGCGCGACAAGTATCTGCAGATCTTTTACGAAAAGGAGTATGTTTGTTCTTTTCTCTGCAAAGTCTGCCGATTGCTCGTGCCATTCAACTTATTTGTAGCCGCGTTAGCCAGGAAAATGTCATGCGAACCGACTCGGTGCGAAATCGGAACGCGTCGTGGGGCGATACGCCGTCGCTCATCTTTAACTCCAAGCTCTACGTACGAACGGCCGTGCTTTTTGCTCGAATCGACGCGGCGCGGTGTTGCTGACCGGTGCCCGTTTCCACCAGGATTTCAAACGGCTCGGCCTCAGGGTCAATGTCGTGCAGACCGAGGGCAACCTGCTGCTAGGACAAGGATGGGTTCGCATCTTTCTCTCCACTCTCCACCCGTTAATGCATTTGTCGAGTGATCCCGACGCTAACCCCGCCATTTCGTTGCCCTGCATCTAGATCCCGCCGCAAGTCGCACTGGCTAGCAACAACTCGCTCCAGCCGTTTCGCATCGCGATTGCCGGCGCCAGCAACATGGAGGTCGGCGTCCTCGAAGGGTACATGTATCTCAAGAACCTGCCCGCGTTTGGGCAGCGTCCTGTTGGCGTGCACACCGACACGGGCCCAATTTACAGCGCCTCGGACGACGGTCTGCCGCTGGCGCTGCACAGCACGGGCAACAGCGTCAACACCGGTATCGCGCCGTTACCGCCGCCGAAGGATTTCATTACCTCGGCTCCGTCATCGCTGTCGCGGCCTACGCCGTCCGTGCAGTCGCCGTACCCGGCGACCTACCCGATCAGCCACCACCACACAAACAGCCCGCACGCCACGGGCGCGTACCCGGTGTCGAACGGGTCCTACCCACCCGCGACCTCGCCCTACCCGCCTGCGAACGCGCCCTATCCGCCGTTGACCTCGCCGTACCCACCCGCGTCGCTTCCCGCGCATCCAGGAGCGCCCTACGTGATGGCGCAGCCGACGGCGCCCTACCCGCCCATGGCGATGGCCGGCGGCGGATATGGCCACCCAACGACCGTCCCGCCTGTGGACATGTACCCGGCCATGATCCCGCAACAATCGACGGGCAGCTCGCCCGCTGGGTCGCGGCCCGTCTCGATTCAGCCGTCGGGCCGACCGCTCGCGCCGATTCAGTCACCGCAGAGTACCGGGTCGGCTGGAGCGTTCCCGATGCTGTTGGAAACGGCGTCTGTGGCCACTGGCGGCTCGTCGCGGCCGGCGTCGGGCATCTACCCGCCGCCAATGCACGCCGAACGGCCGCCGCTCGCGAGCGTTTACCCACCTCCCTCGGTGGCCATGCCCACGGCCGTCTACCCTTACCCGCCGGTCACGGCCATGCCGATGCCGTCGGGCGGGAGTTACCCGCCGTCCGGGATGGCCATGCCTGCGCCGTCCGCTGCGGCGGCGGCGATGCCGATGCCGTCGGTCGTGATTCCGCCACGCACGGTCGTCCCACCACCGCGCACGGTCGTGCCGCCACCCTCGCGGTCGACCGCGTCCCCGGGTGCGCGCGCGCAATACATGGGCGGCCGACCACCGATTTACCCGCCATCGCCGCTGCCGCCGTCGCACATGAATAGCACGAGTTCCAACGGGTCCGAAACAGCGGCCGCGGCAACCGCGACGGGGGTGGCGAGTGGAGTCGCGAGTCACGGCACGGGCGGGTCGTTTGCTCTGCCTGGCGCGTTCCCAGTGTCCTCGGCGTCCGAGTCGGCTGCGAGTTCGCCAAAGGTCCCGCCGTACTCGTCCGCGCTCTATCCGCCGCCAGATTACATGGTGGCGGGCACGCGCGCGATGCCGGGCGAGGGGCTGGTCTCGGCGAACACGACGGGACCCGCGAGCGTGTATCCGAATGGGACAGGCCAAGTATACGCGAACGGGACGGGGCAGGTGTACGCGAACACGACTGGCCCAGTGTACGCAAATACGACGGGCCCGGTGTACGCGAACACGACGGGGCCCGCGAGTGTCTATCCCCCCGCGGCAGGGTCCGCTGGTGTCTACCCGCCCGCATCGGTCGCCGGAGTCTACCCACCCGTGTCGGCCGCCGGTGTCTATCCCCCTGCCGTGGGGGTCTATCCCCCAGCGACTGGGCCTGCGGGCGTCTATCCCCCAGCGGCGGCTGGCGTCTACCCACCATTGGCGTCGACGTACCCGCCGCCAGGGGTCCCGTACGGTAACGTGTACCCGCCGCCGTGATCTTGTGCGATCGTGATCGTGTCATTGTGAGCTCTCTTCTTTTTTCCCCCGTCGTCTGGATCTTGCGCGCAGTTTTGTTTCGGTTCACGCGTAGATACACGGCCATTCCAGGTGTGCTTGGCTGCAACGCTCAGCGAAGGACGCAATTACACAACTACACAATCATTTGATTCACGCTCGCCAAAGCGCGACTTCCCCGCTCTCCGTCCACACCGCGACCACGTTGGCGCCCGGGTGCGCGCACAGCCCAATCGCCTTCTCGACGGTGCGCACCATGGCCACGGCCTGCTTGCTCTTGGTGCTGATCGCGACCAGCGTGCCGTGGTCCGAGACCACGTACACGTACTGGCCGTACGGCGACACGGCATACCCGACGGGCTCGCCGGGCGTCTGGTTCGGGATGTTCATTTCTTTACTGAGCGTCGCGTCCCATACGGTGCGGCCGCGTGCGTCCATGGCCACGACTTTCTTGGACTGTGACCCGACGAGAATGAGACCGGTGCCGGGGATCGCGTGGAGAGCAGTGATGCTGAGCGAATTGGTCGGCGAGACGGTCGTCATGCAGTCGCCCGACTTGGTTTCCCAGATCTATCGCCAATTGGACGACTGAGTGTCAACATCTCCTCGGCGTTGGGCGAGAAAAGGAAACGCGCTCGTACCTTGACTGAGCCATCGCTCGACCCAGAAAAGATGCGAGTATAGTCGGTCGAAAACAAAACAGCGTTGACGAAACTGGTGTGGCCGCGGTACTCTTTCAACATCTTCCCCGACTTCATGCCGTGCAGCCTGTACCAGCGAAGAAAGGAACGTCAGCAACCGGCCCAGCGACTCAGAGCACGACCACGAAAAGCGATTCCGAACCGAACCATGCCGTCGAACCCACCGCTCAAAACCTGTGATGCGTCCTTGGTCAAGGCAACGCACGTCACCCCCTGCGCGTGCGCGCTCGGGAACCGGCGCACGCACGTGCCCGTGGCCACCTTCCACACCTTGATCTTCCCATCCTGCGCGCCCGACGCGAGCAAGTCCGAGTCGCGCGAAAACGCCAGGCACAAGATGGCCGCGTCCATGCCCATCATCTTGTCCTGCGCCTGGTACTGCAAGTCCTTGCGCAGCTTGCCCGTCATTGGGTTCCAAATCTCGATGAACCCGTCCGACGAGCCCGTCGCGAGCAGCTGCCCGTTGGGCGCAAACGCTACGGCCTCGGCAAATTGCTTGGGCGGGAATTGCAGCGTCGCGTACCCGTGGCCGGGCACCACGTCCTCCGTGTGCTGCAGCGTCGGAATCTCGCCCTGGAAAAGGTCGTAGCCAGTGTCGGGCGTTGCGGCTAGGTACTCGTGCTCTTGCTGCCACCGCAAAGCCTGCCCGAGCAGCGTCACGAGTCGTGCGGGCGACGGTGCGGATGTCGCTGCACACCGTGTGCACCACGGCATCGCGCCGCTTGGTCTTGCCGTCGGCACCGTACGCCTAACCAACGCGGCCGAATGAGGGTCAGAAAAGCTCTCACCAAGTAGCGACATGCGCACGCCGTACCAATCGCGGGTGAAACTCAACGGTGGTCAGCAGCTTCTAGAGCTGCAAGTACCGGTCGAGGTCAGCGTCGCGCAAACGCATGAGCGCGTCGCTTTGCCGGAGCAAGATACGCGCGGCGCTGCGGTCACCATTTTCAATGAGCTCGCCGACAATCTGGTCGTAGAGCAGCATCTGCGCGCGGTTCGACAGCGTCAGGCCCCTGGTCGTGTGAAGGACTGCGTCCCAACGACCAGCGAGAATATCCTGCCGCAGCGTTTCGGTCGACTCGGCGGCATTGAGCGTGATGGATGTCTCGTCTTGGAGCGACTGCAGCGTGCGCTGCAGATTGTTTTCCTTGAGAAATTGCTGGATCAGACGAATCACGCTAGAATATCGTCATTGCGGAGCAGGTCAGGTTCGGCCTGCTGGAATGGTCGGTTGCATCGGGTGCGAGCATGGCACCGACTCTTCAGACTTGATTTCGAGACCGGCCATGGTGGAGAAGAGGAGCGGAGATGGAGGGCAGGTTTGAGCAGATGAGGCCCAGGATTTTGATCACTGTCGGCCGCGAAGCGCAAGTCGATTGTGCACTCGCACATCGTCGAGCATCAATCCGCGAAAATTGACGTACTCGCTGCAGTATATCGTCAGACTCGCTGCAATATCAGCACGGCGCCCATCAACGATCGAGAATAACGCGGCAAGACGTTGACCTGATTGTCGAGCATCAGCGACCACCATGGATCGGCATCGCAGCTCCCAGCACGATGGCCATTGCGATGGACCCTTGGGCGAGCATCGCCGCCGCTTGCCCGTCTTCAAGCATCGCAATCAGCTCCTCTACCTCGTCGAAAAATACCAAGTGGTCATTGTCGTTGGCGCCACGGGCTCGGGCAAATCGACGCAGACCCCCCAGTATTTGCACGAGGCCGGTTGGACAAGTAATGGTCGATTGATTGGGTGCACGCAACCACGACGGATCGCTGCGACCAGTTTGGCCAAGCGTGTCGCGGCCGAGTTGGGCGAGCCGCTTGGCCAGTCGGTTGGATACGCCATTCGGTTTGACGACACGACCGACGCGACCACGACGCGCATCAAGTACATGACCGAGGGCATGCTGCTGCGCGAGATCATGGTTGACCCGCTCCTGTCGCGGTACAATGTCATCATGGTGGACGAGGCGCACGAGCGGTCGTTGGCCGCAGATCTGGTCTTGGGGTTGCTCAAGCTGTGTGTAGCGATTTCTGCTTGTGGAGGTGCGTCGACCACCGTCGCTCACTGGTGTCTATTTTTCCCTGGTCCTAGAATCATGGCCCACCGCGCCGATCTGCGCATCATCATCTCGTCGGCGACCCTCGACGCCCTGACCGTCCGCGACTACTTTCAAGACGGCCACGATCACCAGGTCGCAGAGCTGGTCTCGCTCGACGGCCAAATGTTCCCGCTCGACATCCACCACCTGGCGTTGCCCTGCGACGACTACGTCGCGGCGACTGTCAAGACCGTAGCCAAGATCCACGCAGAAGAGCCATCAGGCGACGTGCTCGTGTTCTTGACGGGTCGCGAGGAGATTGAGCTGACGGTCCAGGCTCTCCAGCAGCTTCCTGCTCGGTAGGAGCTACCTAATTTTTGCGAATTTTCTTGGTCGCGTCAACGTGCAAATTTTGACCACGGTGTTTCGCACTTGCATATAGAACGGGCACGCACGATGGGCTCATGCTCATGCCCGTCCCAATTTACGGTGGCCTGACCCAGGACCAGCAACACCAGGCATTTGAGCCAACGCCGCGCGGGTTCCGCAAAGTCGTTGTCGCAACGCAGATTGCCGAGGCCTCGGTCACGATTGACGGGATCGTGTATGTGGTCGACTGCGGCTTCGTCAAGGTGCGCACGTTCTTGCCGCGCACCGGTCGCGACGCTCTCTGGGTCGTCCCGATATCCAAGGCATCGGCCAACCAGCGCGCGGGTCGTGCCGGGCGCACGCGACCGGGCAAGGCCTACCGTTTGTACTCGCCAGCAGCGTTTCACAAGCTGCCTGACGTGACACAGCCCGAGATTTTGCGCGTGAGCTTGACGTCGACGGTGCTGCTGCTTAAGTATCTCGGCGTGCACCACGTCGGCGCCTTCCCGTTCTTGACCACCCCGCCGCGCGACAACTTTGTGCAGGCCTTGACGATGCTGCACACGATGGGCGCCATGTCGGGCACGGGCGAGCTCACTGAGCTCGGGCAGCGGATGGCGGAGTTGCCCGTGGATCCGGCGTTGGCGGCGGTGGTACGTGTGGGAAATCACTTGCATTTGGACTCGACACTGGTCCATTCTGATTGCTTGGTGCCGGGCCGAATACAGATCATGCATGCGAGCGACATGGGCTGCCTCAAGGAGATTTTGCCAATCGTCGCGATGCTCAGCATTGAAAGCATCTTTGTTTCCTTGCGCGGCGAGGACGACGCGATCTTCAAGCAAGTCGAGTTTGCCGTCGAGGAGGGGGATCACATTTCCTACTTGAACGGTGCGCACCATCGACGACTTTGTGCCACGACTGGGTCCGTGCTCACGCCGCGCCTGCGCTAGTCTTTCTTGCCTTCCAAAGCGCCAAGGAAAGCTCGAGCTGGTGCCACAAACACCGGCTCAATTACCAGTCGCTCACGACGGCGGCACGAATCTACCGCCAGCTCGCGAAGTTTCTCGCCAAGTACGACCTGCCGGCCACGTCGTGCGACGGTGACTCGGAGATCATTCGCAAGTGCCTGCTGCGCGGCTTCTTTGCGAATGCCGCGGCCGCGAACCCGGACGGGTCGTACCGATCCTTACGCGACGGGTCCACTCTCTGGATTCACCCGTCGAGTGCGCTGTTTGAGCGTGCGCCGCCGTACGTTATGTTCCACGAACTGCTCGAGACGAACCGGGCGTACATGCGTCACGTCACGGTCGTGGATCACCGATGGTTGGCCGAGGCAGCGTGTGTATCCGAATTTCTCGTCCATTTGTTGCCGTCCATCTCGCGTTCGCGCTTGATGCTGACCTGGGTGATGGATAACGACGCACACGTAGGCCAAACTACTACGAGTACAAGAACCGGCAATAATAAACAATGTCTTGTCATCGATTTTTGGACCGAAAGTAATCGGCCAGCCGTTCCATGGCCTCGACAGCCATGCCCGGGTGCCGGTCGTAAATGCCGACAATAAAGTATATCACGGTCCGGCAAATAATGATCCCCTGGTGCGTCTGGAGCTGAATCGACGCCGTTGACGGGCGCACGACCTCAACAATCGTCTTGTCCTTGTCGCGATCCGTGGCTGCTGGCTTGGTCGCTGTTGTCGTCGGGGCGCTCGTCGCGGCTGTGACGAGCCCGCCACCGCCATTACTGCTCGGTGCGACGTCATTTGGCACGCCGTCACCCTGCGCAACGGGCGTTGCCGTCGCCGCGAGCTGCGCGAGCACGGCCATGGCCTCTTCGTCGAGCTTGCCGTAGATGCTAGCGCCGTCGACGCGAATTGCCTTGTAGAGCCGAGCGCCGAGCGTGAATCCTTGCTCGCGCGTGACCATCGGGTGCTCGAACAAGGTCGTGAGCCGCTGCAAGTCCGTTCCGGAGAGCGGGAATTCGGGCGTGCGCGCCTTGGCGAGCAAGTCCTTGCGCCGGATAATGGCCGCGTGCAGGAAACAGTTGGTCGACAGCACGGTTTCGGCGAGAAGCGTATTCATGGCAGGTTGGCTGATCGGTGCGTGTGCCGTTGATCGGGTTTTTGCTTGATGCAGCGCGACGTGCGCGGTATTGCAGGGCCAGGATGGGGGTTGTCCACGATGTGCGCGAGAGAATGGATGACATTTGACTGAAGATCGGCAAGTTGGGATGAAGCGAGAGGCAGCGTTGCGCGGTGTGAGACGTGTCCTCATCTGTCGTCAGGGCAATGGATAGTCTTGGCCAAATGTTCCGGCTTGACAAAACGAAAAGCAGAATCTGGCGATTTCTATTCTCCACCCCGCGGCTATGTAGTTCTTTCAAGTGTAAGACACGTCCTCTGCCAAGTCATCCCATGTATCGTCCCCACCATCTGGCGCGTCGTACTCGTCAATCGACGCCGACCGCTCAAACAAACTGCGCTGCCACCGGAGCAGCACAAACGGGAACACGAGCGCGACAAACTGGAGCACGAGCAGAATCGCGTTCGCGATCCAGAAATTCCCCAGCTTGAGCGACATGAGGTTCAGTCCGTACGCGCAAAAGTTGGTGACGCCAACGACGAGCAGGAGGGACCCGTAGAGCCGGCCAAACGACCCGAACCCGAAGATTTTCCCGATATAGTTGCAGGCCACGGTCCAAACGGTCGGCCGCAGCATGGCGACCACGGCCATGGTCACGTACTGCAGTGGCTCGAGCGGCACCTGCACAAGAATGCCAATCAAGACAGCGATCGCCGAGACAAGGAAGAAGAGCTGGTGCTGCGGCAAGCGCACGAGCATCGACCCGAGAAATGGCGCGACCAGCACGCTGCAGCACGGTAAAATGATGCTCCACGCGAGGATCATGGCGTCGTAATCGGCCTTGGCCATGTCGAACTGGAGCAGCTGGTTGTTGATCGACTGCATGTAAAAGTTCATGAACAGCACCGTCGTGGCCGTGTGCAGAACAAAGAGGTAGTAGAACGGCGACCGGTACTGCTCAATGATCGTCATGTGCTCGAGGCACAGGTAGAGGTCGGCGTTGCGCGCAATCTCGTCGGCGAGCGCGTCCAGGGACACGATGCGTGGTCCTTGCGTGCCGGCCGTCACAATCGAGACTCGGCGTGTCCGCGAATCGGACCCTGGTGTAAGCCCACCACTGTCAACACCCACTTGGTTGAGATCCGTGGGCCGTGACGCCGCAAGAACGGCCGACTTGAGCAGGAACGCTGACGGTGCAAACGAGGTCGCACGCGACATGCGGCCGTCGGACCCGTCCGACATGCGCAGGGCCGCGACCGACGCGACCATCGAGTCCCACGAGTCGCGGCGCACGACATTGGTCGTGACAAAATCGAGTACGACCGACCCGGCAACCGCGGCCGTGAACATGACCGAGGGCTCGCGCGTGCTCATGCCGCGCATCGTGCCGGTTCGCGCCGACGGTGTTCGCGTCGAGCCGCTTGCCCGGCGCAGCATCCGGCCCGTCATGGGTCGACTCGGACCGCGTCGCATTCCAGGTTGCGCAGCGCTCTCTGCTCGCGCTGGCGTTGTGGTGGAACCGGTGCCAGTCGACGATGATCCCGCATCGACTCTTCTCTTGAGCGGGACTTTGGTGCGTTGAACCGCTTCCTGCGACTCTAGGCCCTCGTTCGATTCCTGCTCTGGATCTGCCGTCATGGGCTGTGTGGCCAAGACGGGCGTCACGACGTCGCTTGTCTTCAGGGTGCTCTGGCTGATGACGGGGTCGAGATTGGTCGCGAGCGGGCTTGGTGATGGCGGTGCACGCGACGCGCGTCTCGACCTTGTTGACGACTCTGTTGGTGGCGTCGCAGTCCCTGCCGCAGCAGCGGGCTGCCGCCACACGTCGACCGGATCGGCAAACGTGTCGAGCGCATCGGCCATGTCGGCCCCCAAGATCCGGTTCTGCACCGCGGTACTGGCGCGCGCCGACTTTGACGACACGGGCGGCGGCAAGTCGCTCGGTGTCACTTTCAGCGACTGCGCCGCGGTCACGGAGCGCCACGGCATGAAGGCGACGGCAAACAGGAGCACGGCCGCGACAATGAGCAAGTACCCGTAAAAGAACGATGTGACGGTTTGCTGACCCATGGCCAGTGTTGGTGCCGCGACAAAACCCATGCGCAGCAAGCTGAACATGAGCGCCGAGACGTCGTACGAGACACTACAACGAGCAGGTGGGGCCGCGTCAGAAACGAATATAACACAGAAGGGCGAATGAGAAAAGTGGAGCGGAATGTACTTGAGGAGCACCACGTAAAACGCCGACTTGGCCGGATACACGTTGGCGACGTGGAACGACGCCGTGTACATGGCGCTGCCGCCTGTCGAGAGCAAGATGAATGCGGGAATCACGGCGTCGTCAAAGTTGTGGTTGGTATGGCCGAACGCATTCGAAAACAGGCCAAACGCCATGGCGAGCAACGCGCACGAGAGGATATACAGAATCTTGGGCCCCCACTTGTCCAAGATAAACCCAATGGGCACGACGAGGAATGCGCCGAGTGCCTGCGCGAGCGTATACGTCAGGTCGCTGTAGACGAGCTGCGCGTCGCACGGCGTGCCCGACGTCCACGGCGTCGTGCAATGGCGCGAGAAGATGCCAATGTCGAGCATGATTTCCTTGAGCGGCGAGAACCCCGAGCCGATCCCGGCAATCAAGCAAATGAAGACCGGGGTACCAAAAGCCAGGATTCGGTTCTTCCACGGCGAAACGCGCGCAGAGGGCGGGCGCGACGGGCGAGCGGACCGTACGCGTGCCGACATGGCGCGCGCCGACTGAATCCGCTGCTTGACCACCGGGTCCTGCGCCGCGGCGCTCTTGGATCGCACCGCACTCTTTGGTGGGAAAGAGCTACTGCGAACTGATGCTGGAAGCGGCGATGCCATGCCAATGGACGGTCGATGCGCCGTAGTAGGCCGAGCAGTACTCATGGGTCGCGGACCCGCGGCTCCGGGCCGCGTCGCCGCAGACGCTGCGCGACTGCTTGTGGCGGCACGCGGCGGTGGTCGAGACGACGTTGGGCGCGGCGCTGGGGAAAGAACGGGCGATCGAGTTGCGTCGGGCGTCTTGCGCGCGCTTCCCGCTCGCGAACCCAAGGGGGACACGCCAAGAAGCGACGTTGTGGCAGACGTTGCAGCTCGCGGACCAGCCGGTTCCTCTTCCTCGACGGGAAACAGCGCCGAGTCGGACATGGCGTGGCTCGTGGCTCCGCCGTGTGGCAGCGACAGGCCCTGGTCCTCCCAGTCGCCCGCGTCGCTTGGCCCCGACAGGGACACGGCAAAGCTGGCGTTGGGCGTCATGGGGCGGAACGAGATGGTTTTCGGCGGGTGGTTGAGCGGAGTCAAGAGCCGGTGCGCCGCGAGGACCGGTGCGACGGCAGCGGTGGCTGCCCGTTGACCGCTGTCGCCATTCGAGTCCACTGGGGCGGCATCTTGAGCGGGGGCATGATCAGACTCGCCGCGCGAATCGCTTGCAGCAGGTGCTTGGTTGCCGGGCCGAGGGTCAAAGTCCATTTTGTCGCGCTGGGCCGTTGCTTACAGGTTTAAAACAGAAGGATCGCGCGCGAGTAGCGTCGGCGCCGCGTCTTGGGCGCGTCTAGAATGAATTGCGGCGAGTTGCAGGAGAAGAAGGCGGCTAGTTGTCGCGAGCGATGGCGACGTCGCGCCGATGTCGATTTCCAGCAATTGACAGCGAGCTTCGGTCGCCCTGGTCTCCCTCCCCCGTCACCCGTTCCTCTCTTCGGACGACTGTGATCAACACGGTTCGCACGTCGCCCGCGTTGGCACGGCATCGTGCGCGCGCGGCGCTGTTCTAGAGCATTTCTTTCCGTTCTCCCGGCGGTCCGCCAACCGGCAATCACGACGAGAAGACATTGACAACTGCGATTCGGCTTGATGTCGCTGGCAGTTCCCTGATCACGATGCGCGCTTCCACTCCTTCCAAGGGCCAGCGACCCCGTGTCATGTATTGCGATCTTCTGCGGGCAACACAGATCGAAAGGGAAACAAGTTTGGGAGAACAGGGAGATGATAACAATCATGTTGTCGAACCCAGTCCGCTTCATGCTGACCGCCTCCCCAGACCAGAGGCAAACTCGGCTTGGCTCCGCTGGAACACATCCTCGGAGCAGTCGTGGAACGCGCGCAATTGCGGCAGGCACTGCTGGGGGTCGTTCGGGTTCTGGTGCAGGCACTCGGCAAAGGCTTTGTTGGTCTCGCCGCACTGCTCGTTGATCAGGCGAATAGCAGGCACTCTAGGAACAAGGGGAACCGTGGTCAGTCTCCCGAAAGCGGGGGTCGACCAGCACCATAACGACGTACTTGGCGTCGGTGCACAAGTTCATGGCACGGCGAGCACGTTCGCAATTTTTCGGGTGCGTCGTCTTGTCCAGGCAGTTTTGGAATGCGGCCAACTCCGGGCCGCAGCGCTCCTGCACCAGCGCGATAGCGGCGTCCATGGTAAACCAATTATACAACAGGGATGCAGGTCCTTTTTGCGACAAGTTCCGCGACTTTTGGTGGCCACGGCGCTGGTCAATTTGATTTTGGACTTAGGTGCCGGGCGGCGGCTTGAACTGGACGGTGCTGGATTGGGAGTCCACGTCAAAATCCACGTCAAAGTCCATCGCGACATGTCCCATGGCAGCACATGACCCGATCATTAGAGTGAAATGTTCGGGCTTCGAGCAGGGACACCACCGGCAGCCACCACCGCGACGTGGATGACCGACACCATTACGACGAGCGCCACACGCTGCAGCATCACTCTCGCGCCACACACCTGAACGGCACATCATCGACACCACCATGGGGAAAAAACCCGCGATTGCCCGCGCCATGAAGCGCAAGCGCGGCACGGGCGCCGACCCGTCGGCGTCGGCCGCCGGCAAGGCCAAGCCGTTGACGCGCAAGGACCGCGAGTACATGAACGAGTTTGGCGTGCTCGACCTCAACGACATCAAGGACGAGGAGCCCGGCGAGGCACTCATGACCACAATCGTCTCGAAGCGCGCGTTTACCGAAGAAGAACTCGATCAGGCCGAACGCAAGCGCGCACGCATCGATGAACTGGAGCGCGACCGTCAACGGCGCTTGGCGGCGGGCGAAGGCGAGGCGATGGTCGCCGAGTACGCCGACGACATCTTGTCCGACGACGAAAGCGCGAAACCCAAGGGTATCGAGGTGCTCAAGCAGAAGCTGCTCGCGGGCAAGCGGAAACGCGACCTCTTGGCCGCGTTCCGGACCCAAAGAACCCCGGCTGCACCGACGCCCGCCAACGACCAGCCGAGTCTTTCTGACGACGAGGACGAGGTTGAGCCGTCGTTGGGCGACGACGAGGATAGCGACGGAGCGGCTGTGCTCGACAATGACGATGATGACGATGATGACGGCGAGGGCGCAGGTGCGTATCACGAGGTTCATCGCATTTACTGATTTTAGCTGCAGAATCTGATGCAACGCCCTCACTAGGAGCATCCAAGTCCTCATACCCCAATTTCTACGACGTGCACTTTGCCGACCAGTCGGACCATGTCGACCGCGTCCGCATGCTCGCCAAATCGTTGCAGTCGGGCTCCTTGAAATGGACCACGGCCAGCTTGACCGACACGACCTCGTACCAGTTTGTCGCACCACCGGCCCAGGCCGCCGCTGCACAGCAGGCCCTGCAAGCCGATCTCGCGCAAACCGTCGACGTGAAAGCCATGAACATCAAGTCGCGCATTCTGACCAAGTTTCTCGCCACGCACCCGACGCAGTCGACGCTCTTCCACGACCTGTTTGGCAAAATGGACCGGTACCACGACATTCTCTACACGTCGGCCGACTATTTGCGACAAGCGACGCGATTGCGCCGCATGTACGCTCTGCACGCGCTCAATCATGTCTTCAAGTATCGCGACCGCGTACTGCGCGGAAACGCCAAGGTTCATGCGGCGCAGGGTGGTGGGCCCGCCGTCAATTTGGCCAAGATTGATATTTCCGACGAGGCACAAGTCGCCAAGCTGACCGCAGCGGCTGCGTCGGGACCTCGCGCTGCGGCATCGGCATCGGCACCGGCACCATCGGCACAGCAGGACGTGGACGTGCGCGACCAGGGGTTCACGCGACCCAAGGTCTTGATTCTCGCGCCGTTCCGCAGCGTCGCTTACGAGATTGTGAGCCTGCTCGTCGAGCTGTCGGGCACGGAGCAGCAGGAGAACAAGAAGCGGTTCAAGGACGAGTACTACGAGGCCGAAGACCCCAACGACGAAGGGTGGGCAAGGCGATCGGCCGACTACCGCGCGCAGTTCCGCGGCAACACTGACGACTGTTTCCGGCTCGGGCTCAAGTTTACGCGCAAGTCGATGAAGATATACTCGCAGTTCTACAACTCGGACATTATTGTCGCGAGCCCGCTCGGGTTGCGACTGCACATGGAGAGCGATAAGGACGTTGATTTCCTCTCGTCGATTGAAACGGTGCTCGTCGACGGCGCGCACGTCATGAGCATGCAGAACTGGGAGCACTTGTGCTATGTTATGGAGCACCTGAACAAGATCCCGAAACAGTCGCACGATTGCGATTTCAGTCGCATCAAGTCGTGGTACCTCGACGAGCTGTACGTTCTTTCTTGGACTCGACTTCCTTCTTGCCCTGTCGGAGGTGTTTAGAAATGGATTGCGAAACATGACTGAACTTTTCTATGCGTTTCTTGTCGGTTCCAGGGCCAAGCATTTCAGGCAAACGGTCATTCTATCTGAGTACATGTTTCCCGAGCTGTCGTCGCTCTACAACACGTGCGCGCTCAACGTGACGCGCGTGCGGCTGCGGTACCGCACACCGACCGCGACGGGCAGCATTGTCAACGTGACCGCGCCGGCCCCGCAACGGTTTGTCAAGCTCGATGCTCCGCTCGCGCAGATCGACGACGAGCGGTTCCGGTACCTGACAACCGAGATTTTGCCGCAGTTCCGGCGCCCACGTGGGCGAGCAGCCGCGTCGGCAACGGCCGACGTCGACACCAAGCACCTGCTCGTGTTTATTCCTTCCTACTTTGACTTTGTCAAGGTGCGCAACCACATGGACGAGGCCGAGTACGATTTTGAGACGCTGTGCGAATACACGTCGGCGTCGGACAAGCTGCGCGCGCGCACGCTGTTTGTGCAGGGCCGCACGCGCATTTTGCTGTATACCGAGCGCATGCACTTTTTCCAGCGGCTCGCGATCAAGGGTGCGCTGCACGTTGTGTTTTTCGCGCCGCCCGACAATGCCGCGTTCTATGCCGACGTGGTCAATTTCCTGTCGCTGCCGCGGCCCAAGGCGTTGAGTGCGGCGGCCAATGCAGCTGGCGCGGGCGTGGCCGATGGCGACGTGACGGTGCTCTACTCCAAGTGGGACGCGCTGCGACTCGAGCGCATTGTGGGTGCGGACCGCGTCGGGAAGATGCTGACGAGCGCCGGTCCGTTCTTGTTCCGGACATGATCCCCGTCTTGCTCGTCCACATGGGTCGTTGGACGCGACGATGCGGTCGTTTCGCCTGGGTGCGAATCCTTGTATTCTGATAATTTTGCCATTTGGGACCGCGTGCAATGTTTCTCGAATCTCGATGACCGGTGCATTTTCCACAAAAGAAGACTGCGGGTGCGGCGGTTCGCCGTTGTTGACGTCGGCGGAGCAAAGCTGCCAACGTACGCGACGCGCGCCATTAGCCGCCCAGTGTGGCCCGACTGGTGCATGCCGCGGTCGGTCGCGCTGGTTGGTCCAACCTCCTCTCGGTCCATGAATGAGCAGCACTGGCTGCCTCTGCGGCCGCAATTCTTCCTCAAGAAACCAGCACCTATGTTCGACGACACGAGATGGTGAGGGAGCACAAGTAATTTGGCAAGCCTCAACAGGCAGCACGGCTTGTGGTCAGCGCGGGCGCCGTGTGTGCAGACACGGCATTCTGCGCTGGTCGCCTCGCCGCCACCTCGGTCGATCCGCCCACCTCGAGCTCGTCGCAAGTTAAAACCACGACGCAGCCCGCTCGCTCTCGCTCAACGCTCCTTGCACTGTCCTCGCACTGCTGCACGCTGCGTCGCGCGGTGCTCGTGCTCGCCGGCGCACCAACGCTCGCTGCCACCACGCCACGCTGTCGCGCCGACCTGATCCTCGCTGATCCGTGCGCGCCCGCTCGCCTCGCTACACGACAGATCAACCACGTACCCGCGCGCTCCCCTGCGTGCAAAGCTCCTGTGGCCCTTGGTTCCCTCGACAAGGCCGACGCCGGCACCGCCAACAAGGGGCACACCAACCCGGGCCCTGTCGTGCTCGAGATCGATCACTTTGGCTGCACCAACGCTCGACGTGGCCCGGCCAGTTGCTCGTTTCCGCGTGCCCGACATCGACGGCGCACCCGCTTGCCTCTCGTCGTGTTTGCCGAGCGGCGACTTGGCACATCTCGCTCGCCCCGCCCGTCCCGCTGCCGTCATGGACTTTGCCACGCCCTCCATCATCCTCAACGGCGTCGACGCACCCGCATCGCACGGGTACCTGCAGCCCGCGTATCCCGGCCGCCCGTCGCCGCGCCACGACGCCGTGACGGCCGCGCTCTCGCTGCCGGCGAGCCCCGTGTTCTCCGGGTCGGCCGCGCCGTCGCCTACGTTTCTTGGCACGGCGTCGCCGTTGCTCACGCCGATCCCGGCCAACTCGCCCGTACTCGGGCCCAAGAGCTTTGTGCAGAAAGTCTATGGGTGCGTTTGTTTGGGGTTCTGCTGGTGCCTACCGCGCGCGGCTGCCGTCAAGGGGGGGCGCATGCAGCACTGAGATGACAGTAGTTGTGCCCGCGCACATTCGCTGCTCTCATGCCGCCATACGTTGCGGGATAAACTCACCGCGTTGGTCGTCATGGCCGTTAAGACTGGTCAATGACCCGGCGACCGACCATCTGATCTGCTGGACGCCGGCGGGCACGTCGTTTGTCGTGCTTGACGTCAAGGGACTCGAGGCCATCCTGCCCAGGTGCGTTTTTGGCGCAATTACGCTCGCCGGCTATTGAACGCGACTCACATCCTTGCGCTCGTACCATAGCATCTTCAAGCACAGCAAGTTCCCGTCGTTGATTCGGTTCGTCGGCACCGACTCGATTTCTCGCCCTCCATGCTCGTGATCTTGGCCTGACGCGCTCAGTTCTCACATTTGTTAGACAACTTAACATGTACCACTTTTCCAAGATCAACCGCGCCCCACGCGGGTCGCAGCCGCCCGACGCCAAGGAGTACGAGTTTGCGCACGAGCATTTCACGCGCGACGGGTCGAGGCTGGCGCTGATCAAGCGGCAGCAGGGCGCACGCGCCGTCTGGCACCAGTACCCCAGGCACCAGTAGTACTGTGGCCGGGCCGCATCGGTTCGCGACCGCCACCAATGCCGCCGCTGCCGCTGTTGCCGCTCCCGCTGCTGCATCTGCCGCTCCCGCTCCCGCGACGCCGACGGTGCACAACGCTCGGCCCATGCCGACGTCGGGGTGCCACGGGAACACGCCCTCTGTCACCCCTTCGGTCACTCCGGCAATCACGCCCGCCGGGTCAAGTGTCATGGCGGCGGCCCCGTCGAGCATGGTCCCGGACTTGGACCTCGGCGCGTTCTTGCACCAGGAGCCCATTTCGGCGCCACGCGACGTGGGTCCGGAAGTATCGGTGCCGTTGCTCGACCTGCACCAGAAAGTGCGCAGTCTGTCGGGCGTCGTCGAGCAGCAGCAGCGCGAGATTGGCGCGTTGCGGACGACACTGGAGGAACTCGAGCAAGTGCGCACGTTGGCGCAGGACATTGAGCAGATGCGCAGCGCCGTGCACGAGGTGGAGATGCTGCGCAGGACCGTGCTCAACCTGCAGAGCGTCATGACGGCGAGTGGTACGCGCTCAGGTTTCTTTTTTCTTTCGAAACGGAAAAGGACCCAACCACTGATTCTCTTTGTTGCGACCATAGGCATCATGGGCCCGAGCGTCATCAGTCCATCC
>GG745330.1:166887-205709 GCA_000151295.1 Allomyces macrogynus ATCC 38327
CTTCTTACTCCAGCTTATTCATACGACGTATGCGTTTACCCGTCATGACCCCTCAGTTCGCTTTACCGGTATCACGTACTTTAACTCTTTTTCGGAATAAAATGTCAAACCGTACTTGCATCCAGCCTGACCGTATACTATCTTTCGCCATACAACCTCATGTCTTTTACTGCACGTAACCTGTCATATCTAATCGATAAACACGGAAATGCCATAGTACTGTGCTGCGGGTTGCCACGCATTCAAGTCATCATCTAACGCCCCTCGTGCATCTCCTCGTCCTGCTCTTGCTCTCCATCTCCTCGACTCTCCTCACTGTCATCGCATAGTTCATGCGCGCATCCCCTGCTCTGCTCATGTCCAAATTTTTCGCATGTTTTTCTCCCCGACCCGATTGTGTCGATTATTTTGCGATCCCGCCAAACGCACCGTTTCCGTGTGCTCGTACTACTATAGGACCGCGACCGATTGGCGGGAGTCACTGTTTCCGCGGTAGAATTCGGTGCGCGTCTTGCGAGCGCAGCCGGAGCTTGGAGCCCACTTGATGACGATGCGCCCGGCGCGGCCGTGGCAGAAGCAGCAGCAGCAGCAGCAGCAGCAGCGGCAGCAGCGGCCGCCGCCGCTGCCACAGCCGCGTTCGGGTCCCACCACGGCCCCGGCACGCTCATGCGCGGCGCGCGCGCGCCCGCCGCTGACGTTGGTGGCGGCAGCGCATACCCCGCCGCAGCCGCAGCAGCCGCAGCAGCCGCTGAGTCCGGGTACCATCCGGGCCGCATCACGGTGGGCACACCGTTCGGGGCCATGACAACGGCGTCGCCCGGCGCCCACCCGGGCGGCGGGATGCCCATGCCGCGGTAGGGGTCGTCGGGGTACCCAGCGGCAGCGGCAGCCGCGGCAGCAGCCGCCGTGGCCGCCGCAGGATCGTGCGTCGGTGACGAAGGGCCATTCGCGGGCGCGGCGGGTAACGCGGTCCCCTCGCTGCCGCCCTCGTGCATCGTCACGTCGCCATCGGCGCCGTTGGCGGTCATATGCACGTTCGGACTGCCCGCGGCCAGGTTGCTATTCGTGATCATCAGCGGCGTCCTGTCGAGCCCCGTCTGGTAGCTAAGATGGGTGCAAAAGGGCGGTCAGCATTGCCGAACAGCAAGGCTCACGCCAAATGAGGAAATCGCGAGCACGTACAATCCGGGCTCAACGTGCAGCGCCGCAAACTCGGGACACTGCGACGGTCTGCGCAGCGTGTTGTTCTTGGCGTCCGCGTCGTAATAGTAGTTGATCAGGTGGTACTTTTCGCCGTCGCGTGTGTGCACCGAAATCGTCTTTTTCCGGAAAAACTCGCGCGGGGCCAGCGGGTCCCCACTCGCTCCATCCTGGCCGGGTGCCGCGGGCGTCTCGGGCGCCGGTGTCGCGGGCGCCGGCGCGCCGCCGTCTTGACGTGTCGGCGTTGCAGGAGCGGAAGGAGCGGAAGGAGCGGCATGATGAACAGGAGGAGCAGTTTCGAGGCCGGGTATGGCCAGAGGGGCGGGAACAGGTTCAGGAGCAGGGAGAGCTGGTGCGGGAGCGGCCAACGCAGCTGCAGCAGCAGCAGGGTCGACCGCCGCCGTGTCGGCAGCAGCTGCAGCTGGCGCGTCCGACCCGTCGCCTGGTCCTGGCGCACCGGCGGCGGCTTCGGCGGCCAGGCGCGCAGCGGCCTTGACGCGCTGCCGCTCGGCGTGAATGAGCTTTTTGCTGTTGGGCAGCTCCTTGTAGAGAAAGAAGCGGCCCTTCATGCGCGAGTTGGTCCAAAAGCGGCCGTCCTACGTTCACATCACAAGCACAAGTGTGTCAGAGCAGCAGCACTCGATTATCTTGGCGCACCAGCGCAAATACGGCATGCTGCGTACCGTCCACCGCTTGATGTTGGCCTCTTCCTCGTTCCACACAAAAATCGACCCGCTGCGGATCTTGCACTGCTCGGCATCCGACAGGCGGTGGTAGATGCGCTCGGCGCGGCGCTGGCGCACGGCCTCGACGAGCAGCAGCGCATCGTCTAAAAGATCAGAAAGAGGCGAGGGTTGGTCGGGTCAGCGTCGACGTGCAGCCTGCAACCGACGGGCCGACCAGCTTACAGACAACATGCGGTAGACCATACCGATAGTCGCAATGAACCCGTGAAACGACTCCTTGGCGATGCCCATGGTAATGATGGTGGCCCAGCGCGGTCAAATCCAATCGCAGTCAACGAGCAAGCGTCTCGAAGAACGACGGGGGACGCGCGTATATATAGGATCGGCCGGCTCGGCGTGCGCCCGGGGTTCTTCGGTCGGGAACAAGGGCGCCGAACAAGGGGCGGGTGGCAGGCCGATTTGGGTTGTTGCCGTGCACGCGGAGGACGCCGCCCGTCGGGCTGCAGGGGACCGCGGTGGCGATGCAATGGCGGCGCGCGCCGGCGGGATTGGAGCTGGGCACGCGCGCGTAGCCGACGTCGGTTACAGCTGCTGCTGGCGTGCTGTTACCGGCCGCGGTCGCGGGCCAATCGCTCCCCGGCGCGTGGCGTGGTGCGCCTCGTCGTGGCGCTCGTTGATGGAGCCAACGATGCGTGCTGGTCCGACAAAGTCCGGTCGCTCGGCGCAAGTTGCAGGCACGCAGGCGCGCGAACAGACTGGTGCAGGTCGTTGGCGTCCGACGCGATCACGCCGAGCGCTGGTACAGGCAGGGGCTGGCTGGCAGGCCGGCGGGCTGCCTCTTGTTGCTGCAGCTGAGCTGGCGGGCACGACTTGTTGCGGCGCCAGACACGCTCGACGAGAGCTCGCCAAGGATCGCGGGCGGGGCCTGGAAAATGTCGGCAGGTGGTCGGGCGCGACAGGGCGAGAGCAGCAGCGGAACAGAGAGGCCAAGCGCCGGCGGGCGGTGCTGCTTATTTATCGAGGCGGCCGAGTTCTCTGGCGTCGAGAGCTCCTCCCTCACTGGCGTGCCTAATGAGGCGTCCCATTGTTCTCCAACCGTCCCTGCCTTTTCAACACCCGCCTTGTCTGCTTCGCCTGCGCTCTGATGCTGCCTTCACGCTCGTCGCTCAGATCGCCGTCTCCACCCATCGCGATGGATGCATCCGCGACCACCCGCGCAACCACATTCCATCCATGTCGATAAATATGTTGCTCTCAGGCCGCCACTCGCCATTTCGTCCAAGCTCCCAGCTCTCTCATCACTTTGCTCCTCCAGCACGCCGGCCGGAAACAAAGCAAAACGAAAAAAACGGTGGAGAATGTGGGGCACCACGCGGAAAAGAACAACAAGAACAACAACAGCAAAAAAAAGAGCACCTCAATAGGTCCAAACGCCCGTCTACCCAGAGCACACACAGCAAAACCGTCCTCAATAGCAATACAAGGCGACGCGCGAGCCCGAGCTCCCTACGCGCTCGACCCGAACCGCGACTTGCGCGCGCCGGCCGCGTTCTTGGCCGCCTCCTTCTCCTGCTTCCTGAGCAGCTTCTGCGCCTTCTTCTCGGCCTTGGCCGCCTTCTTGGCCGCTTTCTTGGCCTCGTGCTCCTCGTCGTCACTGTCCGACCCTAACTTGCTCACACGGTGCCGCAACTTTTTGAGCAACGACGGCTTGCCCTCCTTGCCGCCACTCGCGCGCGGAAGCGTCGCCGCGGACCCACGCGCCAACGTCGCCGACCCGCGCGACTCGGACACCTTCTTTTCGTCACCCTCGTCGGCTGAACTGCTCGAGTCCGACGCGCGACGTGCCAGCGTCGACGACGACGCCAGACTCGCCGAACTCGGCTTGCGCCGCAGCGACAAAAAGGACCGCTTCAACCGCACCATCAGCTTGTCCTTGCTGTCCTTGTGCGGGAGAGCCGCCGCTGCGCGCGGGAGGGACGCTGACGTGGCCGCAGATTCTGTCACGACCGCCGAGTCGGTCGCCGGGTCGTCGTCGGGGTCGGCGTCAGCGTCAGCAGGAGACAGGGCGCGCGCGACGGACTCAGCCACGGGCTCGGATATGGCGGGCTCTGCGGGAGCGGGAGAGGCAGCGGGGGTCGACTCGGTCACAGCCGGGGCAGGGGCGGCAGGGGCTGGCGGGTCGGTCACCGACGGAGCAGCCGAGTCGGATGGCGACGGCGTAGCGTCGGCGACGGGAGTCGGCTCTTGCGGTACGGGTTCTTGCAGCGCCGATTCTTGCGGTGCCTCGACGGGCTCGGACACTGGTGCGGCGTCGGCGGGCGTCTGCTCATCTTCGGGTGCGACGGTTTCGGGTGCAGGTGCTGATTCTACACGACGAAATGGGCCAGCGATTAGAACCATGATCAACTGCACGGTAAGGCAAACATCAGCGAACGTACCGGAGGGCAACTCCTCAATCTTGTCGTCACCCACCAAGCATGCGTCGTGCTCGACGCCCTGCTCATCGACATAGTGCACATGGCCGTTATCCTCGCTATCCGACGCAAACTCGAGCATCCAGACCGATTCGGACCGCTCCTCGGCGCCGCTGACGCGCGAGTGCGCCGAGACCGTTCGTGCGCGCGGCGCAGCCGAAGCGGCCGCCTTGGGCTCAGCATGGTCCTTGATCAGCAATTCCTTGCGCATCGTCAGCAGCTTTTCAGCATGGTGCTGCTCGACCAAGACAAACGGCATCTTGGACGTCACGGTCACCTTGGGCACGCGGCGCAGCGTGAATGACGGGGTCTTGCCGTCAGTAGTCGACGGTGCGAGCATGAATTCTGCGGAGACAAACGCAGGGACCGATGCAAACGTCAGTGGCGCAAATCGAGCATGTCACGGCCGCCGTCACACACACACACACACACACACACACACACACACACACACACACACACACACACACACACACACACACACACACGGGGACGCACCCATTGACGATTGCAGCTTGTTCGAAGCGACCGACGACGGAAAGTAGATGCGAATCATGCTAGGTGCGCCGGTTGCGCCGCCAAACGTGGCATCGGGCGCCCGGCTCGATGCAGTCGACGCGGTGCGGCGACGCTCGGGTGCCGGTTCGGGCTCGAGGTGCTTGCTCGCGATGGGAGCGGCGGGTACGGGCTCGACAGCGGGCTCATTGACAACGGGCTTCGTGACAACAGGCTCCGCGCCAACGGGCTCCTCGACGGGCTCCTCGACCACGGGCTCAACGACCTGCGGCACCGGCTCGTCGGTGGCAGGCGCGACGGCAGGGACCGCGTCATCCTCTTCCTGCTCAGCGTGGGCTTCGGGCTCGTCCTTGCCGTCCGCGTCCTCAACCACCTCAACCGTCGGCAGCGTGTCGTCGTCGATGACGGACGTGTCCTGGTCAGCAGCCGACGTGTCCTGGTCGGTCACGGCATCGTCGGTCAGCGTGACGACTGGTGCGACTTCTGCAGCAGCGGTATCGGGCACGCGCGACGTCGAGGCGCGTTTCTTGTTCTTGGGCGAGTTGCGCGGCTGCGGCTTGCGCGACTTTGCGCCGGTCGCCGAGAGCCGCTTGTTCTTGGCCATGGTCGTGGTCGTGGTCGTAGAGGTTGTGCAAGCTGCAGAGGTGCAGGGCTGTCGAGCAAGGGCGGCACGGCGGGAGCGGGATGGCGTTTGGCGGCGTGGGACTTGCTAGTTTCGCGAGAGGTGCAGCTGGCCGGAGTGCGCCGTCGACGTCGCCTGGTCGGTGGTCGTTGTTTGTCGTTGGTAGGTTGGTTGGTTGGGTGGACGTCCGGAGTTTTGACAGCGGTCCCAAGGTGGCTCGAGACTCTTTGGACGTTGCTTTCCGGGCTGCGTTTGGGTCCCTCCACTCCGGTTACGCACCAGAATCCGTGTTCATCACCGGTGGCAGTTTGCCTTGCTTGCTTGAAGACAGAAGACAGAAACGGCCAGCCAAAATGGAGCCAACCGCGCCGGCGAAGCACGGCGAACATGGAGGCGGTGAGGCGGACCTTAGGCGTCTGACCCCTGAGCCACCACATGGCCTTCATTTGCCGCCGGCTGCTGTCAGGACTGTCGTTGTCTCACGACCGCGGTGCGCGGCCTGACCCGACCAAATCGGCGCTTCTGTCGCGACGTCCTTTGCGACTTCGGCCCGTCCATCGTCGCCGCCAACGACGAAACGCTCCACGAGAACCTGCAAGTGCACCGCCAGCACCGCCCGTAACTCGCCGCACCGACGTTTGGTCAACTTGTTGCGCCGTCTCTGGTGCCAAGGATCCGTCGTGCCGCACTTTTCCGCGTAAATCAACTCGACTTGACGATTCCCGCGTCGATTAAGAAGCAAGAACACCCGACGAGCTGTCGTCTTGACAACCCGCTCTCCAGCAACAATGACCAGCATCAACGGCGCGCTGTCGCCAAAAGTCCCGCCTGCTGCAGCCCCGCCATCCTCGGCCGACTTGTTTTGCTACGAGCTGATTCGCGTCAATACCATCTCCCTGGGTCGAGTTCACTTTGGTACCTACGCCAAAATCGAACTTTGGTTCGTTTACCAGCACTTCAATCGCTCATCGCGTCCCTTCCCGTGTTGATCCACCCCAGCAACCGGCAACGACGGCCTCGTCACGCTCAAGGCCTTCCTCATCACGCTGCCGACAGCCATCATCGCCATGATCCTTGCCGTGCTCGCCTTCTCGACCGCTGCCGGGTTCGCGTCGGCCGCCGACGCATCCGCACAAGCACTTGGGCCCATGCTCCGCAACTACCGCACCGTCATTTGCTTTCTCATGGCGCTGTGGTTTTTCGCCTACCACGTATTGAGCCTGCTCGTGCGCCGCAACGTGGAGCGGTACGGCGCCAACGAAACAATTCAGGGCGAGTTTTGCTGGCAAAACTTGAAGCGGTGCCTCGGCGAGTGGGACGCGGCGCTCGTGCAAATGCCCGACGCCGCCATGATTGCGGCGATGCGTGGACCGAGGCATGCCGCGTCGCCGTCGAGGACGAGAGTACCGTCAGGTGGAGCGGCGAGTGCGATGCCGGTCGTCTTGGAAAAGGGGCTCAACGGCACCTGTATGTGGCACCGGTTTGATTTGGTTTGTGAAAGCCTCGACTGATTCCCGTCGACTTGTAGATGGGGCACCACCGCCGAACCCGCCACTGCCCGCGACCGACGTGCCACGCACGTCCGTCTCGATGACCGCATTCCCGTCCTCGAGTTCCGTCGACGCCCTGCACAAGGTCGCGTCTGGCACGCGGTCACGTACCACCTCGGCGTGGTCACTCGCGCGGTCGCGGTCGTGCACACTCGACCGCGGGCTCGGCAAGTCGGTCACTGAGACCATGGCGCCGATGCGCGGAGGACAGACGCGGTCGCGTGTGCCCACGATGTCGTCGCTCATGAGCGAGGAGGAGCTGCAGTCGCATTTCGGGGCAACGCTCATGGTCGCCGTGCGCGACTGGACGGATCCGAGCGTCGCCAACGAACGAAGTAGACTGGAGTCGTGCGAAGACTTGAGACTGTCGCCAGTGTGAAGAGGTTTGAATATTTAACAACCTACCCACCCTCTGTATTCACACTTGGCCCAACAAAAACCAAGCAATGCCTGAACAGAAATTGGTGCCGCATTCACTAAAGCAAAAACGCCGAGGTCCACGAGCGACCTACAAGTAGGCCTGCCATCCCGAGAATAGAGACGCCAGATTCTCGGCGTTTGTCGCCGTCTGAATCAAATCATTGACCATGCACTCGACGCTCACGCGGTCGTCGAGCTTGCGGCGCACACCCAACAACGCGCGCTCCGCCTCCTTGTTACTGCTCGGTGTCGCCGCGGATGTCGGCCGGTTCGACGGCGACGCGTCGTCCCCTTCTTGCTCGGGTGTTGCCGACTGGGCCCCAGCACGTGCGCGCTGCACGCGCAGCATCTTTTGCGGATCGATCGTCCAGCTGTAGAGCGGATCAAACTTGAGCACTTCGAGAATCGTCATGATCACACGCGATTCCTGGCGGAGCACGCGCAGCGTCTCTTCGCAGCACCGCCGGAAGACGCCTTCCACGCCCTTGACGCCGAGACCGTCGAGAATATTTTGCGTCAGCCGGAACGGGATGGTTTCAGGGACCGGCAACACGCGGCCCGAGTCGAACGCGATGCCCTACGAATGAACAAGAGCCGAAGTGAGTCTCACATCATCTCCTCATCAACGAACTGAAATTGAACAACGCACCAAGTCAATGTGCACAATCTGGGCCGTCTCCGTGTCGAGCAAGATATTCTGCGAGTGCCGGTCACCAAGCCCAACGACATACCCCATGATCGACGTAGCCGCGCACGACCGAGCAAACTGGAGCCGCGCATGGAACCACTCCTCGGCCGAGGGCTTGAGCTCAAACCACTTGTGGAACACGGGCGGGAGGCGCGGAAGAATGACCTTGGTCAACACCTCGGCCTTGCTCTTGCGCGTTGCCTTGGCTCGTGCGTGCTCGCGATGCAGTAATTCGCGGCACTCCATGGGCGTCAAGTCATTTGGCCGCTTGTGCTGCTGGTAAAGCTGCGCGAGAATCGACCCGACGGGACACGTCTTTTCGCACCACTCGAGCAATCCAGCGCGCGGCGCGAGGGGCACGACCTTGTAGGTACGAATCGTCAAGTTGCGCTGTCGCGTCGCGCCGTGCTTTTTCAGCAACTGGTCGACAACGCCAAACACGTGCATGAGCGTCCCGTCCTGCCGCAAGTCGTCGTTGCCCTTGACGAGCGCCTTGTAGTACTTGCCGTCAGACCCTTGGATCTCCACGAGTTTTGGCGCGTTCACGCCGCCCACCAGACTGTACTCGGGCTTGAACTTGCGAATCGTCGGGAACGTGGTCGGGTCGGCGTCGTATGGGATCGCGATGGTCGTCACAGGCACGTGGGTGAAATCTTGCACAATGCGCAGCTTGGTTGTGCGGTCAAAAGCCACCTTGGACGCGTCAGCCGCCGTGCGCGCCGGCTTGGCCGCATACGCGAGCTGGATGTAGGCCTCGACGAGCGACTGGTACTGCCCAAAGAGCGCGGCCTGCGCGGGCTGGCTGGCCTGTTCCTGGACAATGTGCGCCAGCAGCTTGTTGACGGCGGTCAGCCGCGACTCGGCGTACTCGTCGGACACGGCCACGCGACGGTACCCTTGCGCTGTGTAACCCTGCACGTTGCCGTTCGACAGGGCAAACATTTGGTAGAGCGTGTGGTGCGGGTGCGCCAGGACCATGAGCTCAATGAGCCGCGTCAAAGTCGCCTGGAAAATGCGCTCTTCGTGCGACACGGCTGCTTCCGGCCGCGTGAACCCGAGCCGCGCCGTGAGCTGGTTGGTCATGCACAGAAACTTGCGCGGCGGGACGGTACCGGCATGGTGCGCAAATACTTGGTTCACGTCAGCCGAGTCGCAATTCGACAACCACAGCGAGCAAACGGCATAAGCCGACTGGTCGTACTTGTCCGAGAGCCGCAGGGCCTGCAGGTAGAACGTGACGGCCTTGACGACCAACTGCAGCTGCAGCTGCTCGTGCCGCGTAATCTCCTCGGTGTCCATGGCCAGCTGCGGCTCGACCCTGGCAATCATGTTCTTGATCCGCTGGTAATTGGTCGATGTCTTACTGACCCCCTTGAGCGCCGCCTTGAGCGCGTCGATGTCGCGCATCTTCACGTCGCGCTGCGCCACGAGCAAAGTCATCGTCTCCGACTGCTCTGCGGCCTCGTACTGGTCGTGCGCGTACCGCGCCAACGTCGACGCGATCTTGGCATTTGTCGGGTCCAGCTGAATCGCCGCGTCAAAGTACTTTTCCAAGATTACGTCGGGCGCCTGTGACCGGTTCTCGGCGAGCCATTGGCCAGCGCGGTTGAGCAGCCGCGCGAGCCGTGCTGTGGGACCGTTGGGGTTGCCGTCGTGGATTGCAGCGACTTGGGCCGTACCCTCCGCGTCAATCAACTCATGAATCATGCGCAGCGCCAGAGCGTGGTCGCCCTGCCGCCAGTAGAGCTTGGCGTCTTCCTCGGCTACGAGCCGCTCGTCAACGGCAAGCAGCGGGAGCTTTCGCGCGGCACGGAGCAGGCTCTTGGCCACATGCGCGCCGTGCTGCTGCTTGGCCACGTGCACGTGGTGCAGGAGCGAGTCGAGAATGCGCTTCGGCGGGGCCTTGGTTACGGTCAAGAGCGTCGATCGGATCGACAGGAGCGAATGGATGCGGTCAAAATCGAGCTTGTCCTCGAGCTCGAGCAGCGCACTGGACTGGTCCGCCGGCGACAGAAGCGTGTTCGGATCCGCGGGCAAGGTCGCGGGGAACTGGGCCATGACATGAGCCTCGAGTGCACTCGCCTGGTTGGCCACGGTGGCAAGAAACAGCGGCACGTCGCGCGTCGTGCTCTGGATCCGCTTTCCGACAAGCTCGAGCCCAGACCGGCGCCAGTGCGCGAGCGCGACCGAGTTGTCGTGGTGCAACGCGCGCGACAGTTCAAAGACGTGGCCGTGAAACTCAAGCGACTTTTCAGGCGTCGCCTGCACGTCCCACTGCTGGTTGCGCCACAGCGACTGGTACTGCTCGTCCTTGAGACTCGTCCATGACGAGCCGCCGAGCCGCATGTTGAGCAAAAGCCGGTCAAAGCCCATCATTTCCATGGCCTCGATGCACCGCTGGAACGACAGATTGGTCGTGGGGACGAGACCGTCGAGATTGGCCTCGCACAGACCCAGCACCTTGAGCCAGTTTTTCTCGTGTTCAAACGTGGCGAGCACATTGACGTCGGACGTGCCCTGCGCGACCGCGTAGAACCCGTCTGGCTCGCCTATCAACTGGTGGAGTTCGGCAAGCAGGGCCTCGACTTCGAGCAGCGCCGCGCTGTCCACGCCCTGCGACCGGTGGTACCGTTCGGCAAACGAGATCGCGTCGTACAACAGCTGGCACTTTTTCGCTGCATGTGCTGCATCCAGGTAATTGAGCTCGAGATCCGTCAACGCCTTGTCGGGCCGCGAAAAGGCATTCAGGTGAGCGACGACCGTGAGACTGAGCCGCAACACCGCAGCAAGCTCAGCATCATGATTCTTGAACACGCCCGCGAGCGCGGCCGACAGGATCGCATGGTGCTTCTTGGTCGTGAGCAGCAATGACGCACAGAGGTGCGGGAAAAGCTGCTCGGCGACGCGCGCGTCCTGGAGCATGAGCGGCTGGAGCCGGACAAAGAGCGTCAGGTTCTGCGCCGACACGAGCACCGGGACCAGGCCGGCCATCCACTCCTGGAACGACTTGCCCGCCGACGTCCACAGCGCCGGGTCGCGCAGTTGGTCCCAGGGTATCGACGAACTTGCCATCTTTTTACGCTGCATCGTCGTCGCGACCGACGGCGCCGTGTCGGGCGGCAAGATCGAGAACAGGAGCGTCTCCTCGGGCACGAGGTACTGGCACAGCTCCTTTTTCGGCAAGTGCCGCATCAGCCGCGCACACTCGTCAAGCGACTCGATCGACCGCGGGTCACCAAGTTTCGAGACAATGTACCGGCCAATCACCTTGAGCGCGCCCTGCGCCGGATCCAGCTCGATCTCGGCCGCTTCGTCGCGCAGCGCAGCGCTCTTGACGAGGTGCGGATACAACTTGCCGAGCAGCTCCACGTCCGTGGCCTCGAGTTTCGGCGAACCGAGCAACACGGCGCCGAGTTTCCGTGCCTGCTCGGGCGTCACCTGGTCGTTTTCGATCATGACCATGAGTTGGGACTTGATAGCCTCGTGATCGCCCGTCGACGTGGTCAGGTAATGCACGAGCGTATCGGCTGTCTCGGTGACGCCGAGCCGGTTCGAAAAGATCCACGCGCGCCACTCGGCCAGCTGGGCAAACATGGCATCGTTGCGGAACGGCGGGAACACTTTTGGGTCGAGCCGATCGATCCCCTTGTGGAATTCGAGAATCGAGACAATCAGCGAGTAGACGAGGTCACTGACCGATTTGCCCGTGCGTTTGAGCAAGAAATCGCACAGCGTCGGGAGCACTGTCGTGAGCAGGTACGGCGTTTGCGAGTACCCGAGCGCCTCGAGTGCGTCGTTGCGCAGCAGGAACCGAATCAGCTGCGCGACGTGGTGCGGCACGACCGTTTCGTTGAGCAGGTTCAGCAAGTGCGTCACAATGAACCGCACGAAAAAGGGAGTCTGCGTGTTGCCCGGCGCCACGACAAACAGCACGCGGTAGACGTGCAGCCAGTGCAGCTGCTCGTGCTTCTGCTTGGCCGACGTGGTCAGGCTCGACTGCAGCGCCCGCACCATGCGCATGAACATGTCGACCGAGATCATGCCGTCGACGGGTGAGCAGCGCTGCCGCGCCAGGTCGGCGAGCGTCAAGAGCACCGTCACGGCCGAGTAACCGGGGAAAATGCGCGAAAAGAAGCACACGTTGTCTTCGGGCAATGCCATGTCCGCGTACAGGTCGTGCACCTCGGCGAGATACTCGGTCTGCGACGGCGCGTCTGACGGGAATAAGGCGGCCGGGTCGTGGTTGCTGTCTTGAATCGACAGAATCATGCGCACGAGCAGCTGGTCGAGCGAGTCCGTGTAAAGCCGGGTGAACGCGTCGTGGCCGAGCGTCGCCTCGAGGTACTCACTGATGCGCATGCCCTTGTGGTCGGACGTCTGCGCCGACTGGTCCGGGTCGTAGTACCTCGGCAGCGCCGCGGCAAAGATGCTGGCGAAATGCTCCGACAGCAGCACCTTGACGTCGCGCTGCGCCTCGGTCGCCAGCAGCTCGACGCCGTCGTATTGGTCGTTGAACAGGAGCGCGATCAGGATCTTGCTGCAGTGCAGCTGATAGTACTGCTCGAGCGTCGTCGTCCGCGCAATCAGCGCAAACGGGAATGCGTCGCCGAGCACGGGCCGCCCGTGTGCCGCCCACTTGACGAGCACAGCGACCAAATTGTCTTCGACAAACGCGTCTGACCCCTTGCTCACCGCTTGGACGATAGTCTCGACAATCGGCTCGGCAAGGTCGGCGCAGTCGCCGTGCAGGAGCTGGTACACTTCTACGAGCGCGTCGGTGCGCAGGTATTCGCACGTGATGGCCAGCTGCGTGTAGTACATGAGCCGCACCAGCGGCCGGTCGGCGCGCTCGCCGTCAACGTGGTCGCGTGGCCGCGTCTTGGCAAACAAGTCTTTGAGCTCGGCAGGCGTGTGCGCCAACGCGACGAGTGCGCCGAGCGACTGGATCGTGTCAAGACACACGGCGCAATTGCCGTCGTTGAAGAGACTGGCGAGCACGTCGTGCATTCGTGCGAGCTTGATGGTGCGAAGCGTGGTGCGCTCGCGCAGCACGACGGAAAACAGGTGGAGCGTGCTCGCCATCAGGTCCGGGTGCGAGAAATTGCGCAGTGGCCGCTTGGCGGTAAACTCGACGAGTAGTTCAAAGTCGCCCAAGAGGTCCTCGGGGTATCCCGTGCCGTTTTCGGCCGTCAACACCGTCGTGATCATCGTGAACATGTCGATACACGGTGTGCAGACAGACGGGTCATTTTGCGCGAGCTCGAGCGTGTCATAGACGGCGTCAAAAAGCGTGAGCGCGCCGTCGCGCCGAAGCAGCGACGGGAGTGCTTCAATGAGCCGCACGAGCAGGGCCAGACTTGGTGCCGGCGGGCCAATCAGGCAACCCAGGTGACCCACGAGCCGTGCCGACATCGCTTCGGCTTCGTCTGCATCCACAGTCTCGCCGCCGTGGACCAGATCCTGGTGGAGGAGCAGTGTCACGACCGTCGACGCGGCATGTAGCGCAAAGTAGGGCACCTCGAGCTCGGGCAGGTACGTCGAGTAGTGCGCATCGAGCAGCAGCGAGCTGAGACTCTTGGTCGCCGGCGTCGACGAGGCAAAATCGTCATCGTCGTCGTCGCTCCCATCCGCCGGGGACGGGTTGCGTGACGCTTTGGTCACGGTCCAAATGTGCTGGTTAGCAGCGACCATCATGGCCTGCAGCTTCTTGATGAGCCGCGTCTCGAGCACGTTCATCATGACCGTCGACTCGAAAATGACTGGGCACGGGTGGATGTGCGCGAGGTCGCGGTGCAGCTCGGCAAACGCGTCGACGTTGTTTCGCAAACCGCACAGGCCCAGTGAGCGCGCGAGCTCGACGAGTGTCTGTACCGTCTGGACGTCGGCAATCGCGGTCTCGTTGGACACGGCCTCGAATCGCTCGACCCACCTCGTGAGCAGGGCATTGGCCTCAACAAAGAGCGTGTTCTGCTCGAGAGCGCTCCGGTCCACGAGTGACATATCGAGCCCATACTGCAGGGCACGCAGCGCGACATGCAGCACAGCGAGCTGGGTCAGCGCGTCGGACGTGGGCGCGTTGGCAGCAACGGCCTTGCACGTCTCGACCATGCCCGCGACCACTTGATCAAACGCGGCCGCGAGCAAGAAATTGGCGCGGCCCGAGGGTGTGTCGCACAATTTGTCGTCTTCCGACAAGTGCTCGAGCGACCCTTCAAACAGGCACTGGCTGACGCGCACGAAACGGCGAAACTCATGCTCGACGATAAAATCCTCGGCGGGTAGCGCCACGGGCCACCACGCTCGGTGCGCTGTCTTCTGAGCGCGCGCAAACCCGCCCGACACGAGCTCGAAAAATGCCACAACCGCCCGCGGATCGTCGGTCGCGGCCGACACGACGCGGCCCGATTCGGAAAACAGCCACTTGAGCGCGCCCGCAGTCCACTCCATGGTCGACCACTCAAATTGGCTCGCCTGCACGACGGCATGCGCGAACCGGAACGGCCACGCGCCGAGCACCACGTGGTCGCCGGCGAATACTTGCGCGGGCTCAAACACAGCTACGTCGCACGCGAGATCGGCGCGGTGCACAAACAGGTAGGTTAGGAGAAAGTAGGTGGGTTCGGCCAGGTCGCCGAAATTGCGGCGCAGGAGCAGGTTGTTGATGGCCGTCCAGTGGTGGGCCTCGGCCTCCGCGTCGGCGGTCGCGAGGTGGCGGACGGCCCCGACGAGCGCGGCCAGAGCGACGCACGCCCAAAAGTAGACGTCGGGCACATCCGATTGGAGCATTTCCATGAGCGCGGCCAGGGCGCTCGCGCGCTCGATGGGCGTCCAGGTCGTCGGGTACCGCATGGTCGTGAACGCAATGATCTGGGCGAAGTAGGGCTTGCTCACCTGGTTGGGCCGTTTACCAGAATGGCAGACCTACGAACAAGTGCAGCAGTTCGTTGGGTCAATTCCTGACACCGTCTCAGCTGTGCGGAAAAGGTCGGTGCTGGAGACACGACAACACATACGTCATGAAACGACTCCACAAAGTTCATTCGTCGTGGCCTTTTATTCGGGGCACCATCGGGCGCGTCTATCGGCAGTTCCGCGCGAGGCAACGCCTCCAGCTGTCGCAGTCGAACAGTGGTTTCGGCCACGACGAGCAACGAGTCCCACGCCGTCAATGCGCGGCGCTGGTTGGCCATGGCCGCGGTCTCCTTGAGCCGGAGGCACGTCGGCACCAGCGGCGACAGCGGCAGGTGCGCGTGGTCGGCCACGGTGGTCGCGGCCGGCGCCAACCACTCGAGCGTCACGTCGGTCCTGCTGAGCAAGCACCACGGCGCCAGCGTGCTCTTTTCGAGCTCGAGCACCGTCTTGGTCCACAGCACGTCAAAGCACGGCCGCATTTCTCGAAGCGCGTCGGCAATGTCGTCCGTGACGAGCGACCCACCAAACACGGCCCAGTAGGCAATGTTGAAGTAGGTGATCAGCTCGCGGCGCATCGCGACCGTCTTGGTGTCCCAGAAGGGCGCCAGGACCTCGGAAGTCTTGACGAGGAACGGGTGCACGTCGTGCGGGATGCTGTTGAGCACACGCAGCAGCAGGAAATTGATCGACGAGACGAGCACCGAGTGCGCCGTCGACTCGTTGGGCGACGACGCGAAAAATCGGAACAGGAAATCAGCGAGCCGCGGCCATTCGTCGGCGAGTGGGCGCCGCAAGCACAGGAGCATGCGCGAAAACACTTTCGCCAGGCTGATTTCCTGCGGTGTCGCCGTGACCTGCGATTTCGGAATGATCTTGCCCGCGGCCGTCTTGCGGTACGAAACAGTCGGCGAGTGGCCATCCTCGGTGGGTGGCGGCGCCAAGTGCCGGATGCACAGGCCCACAATCAAGTCGACGTGCGACCCAACGAGGTTGTGCCGGAGCACGGGCGTTGTAGCAATGAGCTCGAGAATACGCGTGTAGGCCGACGCGACGGGCCGAAACAACTCGCCCTTCCACTCGAGCATGGGCATGACGTGCTCGACGACCTGGTGCGTGACGAGCCGGTTGAGCGCCTTAGCCACGTCCTGCAACACGTCCATTTGCGGGTGATTGCGCAGGTGCGACGCCTGCGCGCACCAGTCGACAATCGACTCGGCCATGGCGCGCAGCAGCGAGGCCGACTTGGTGAGCCGCGTCGCGTCGCTCGCGAGTTTGCTGGCCGTCTGCGAGCCAGTCAGACCCAACTTGGCGGCCTTGGCCTCGTAGTCGTGCCGCTCGTCGCGGTTGCATTTCAGCACGGCCGAAACCAGCTTGCGGATCTCAAGGTGCTGCAGGCCCACGTCTCGGAAATGGCGTGACCACGTCTGGTCGAGCACCTTGATCGCGTCTTGCCGCGCCTTGGTCTTGCCGCTCTCGAGCTTGGCGAGCAGCGTGCTGAGCGTCTCCATGGCGAGCGCGAGGAGCGGCAGCTGCTACCTGCTAGACGACAACCGGTTGATCAATCACTCGCGACAATTGACCATGATAACACTCCCAAGGACCTTACCAGCGCGCGGTCAATGTCGTTTCGGGGCTTCAATGTGTTCGGCGCGCCTTGGATGGCGCGGACGGCCGAGACAGGTGCGGGGACCGGATATCCTCGCTGGTTTTGGAGCGCGGGACACTTGCAGAGGTCTCGGCTGCGGTCGGGGTCGCTGCTCGAGTCGTGGTGCCGTCCTGGACGAGGGCTGTGCGGCCGGCTGCAGCAAGCCGTGAAGGATGCGACGGTCCCAGATTCGTGAGCGACGAGACGGTGAGGGCGGGCAGTGACACGACAGGCGAGACGATGGGTCCGATGCGTCGTTCGAGTCGATCGCGCGTGAAGACTGTGACGCCTGTTGGCCGTGAACTTCGTCGCGAGTCGCGGCTCTGCGGCTCTCGTTTGCGTGCACAACCGCCACCGGTGCTCGCAGCACCATCGCCCATCTCGCCTTTGCGCTCATTTTCCACGACGACGCGTAGCGCCTGATGCTCGGCGCGACTTCCAGCAATCGCGCCAAATCGCCGTCGCTCACGCGCTCCACGGTCCCCACGCTCAAGGGCTCCTCGCCCGTCCAACCACCCGCCACCGCTTCCCCGCTTGCAGCTACCGCCACCGCCAAGCCCAGCTCCAGCAAACGCTCGTCCAACTTCGTCACCATGAGCTGGTCGGTAATGGCCATTTACCGCCGCGCAATGCATGTCAACCGACTTACCAACTGATCGATCGCGTCTGTTCATTGGATTGAACAGGAAAGGGTTCACCAAGGCCGTTAACCGCGCCGGCACGTCGGTGCGTTTGGCCCAGGATGCATCGATGTGCGCGTTCGTGCGAACCGTCAACTAATTCGTGCAAACGGACACGGCGTAGATTTTGCAAAGCGCTGGCGCCATTGAAAAGACGACCGACTGCGAGTTTGAAGAAGAGGAACGCCGGTTCCGCAGGTCCGCGATTGTCGACTTTTTCTTGGCACTGCTGCAGTTGAGCCGGATGCTCACCATTTCCTGGCTGAATCCACCAGCCTCGAAGCCAAGGTCACTCGCCTGCACAAAGAGGCCAAGGGCTACCTCGATGCGCTGCGAGGTGCGTTTCCATTTTCGTGATATTGAGCACTCGGTCCATCTCTGACCGGCGGATCCATCACCACCACCACGCAGCCATGTCTCTCGCGCAAACGCGCATGGGTGCGACCATCGAGGGCTACTACGACATGTCGTCGCCGCTGCAGGCATGCGCGACGAGCTACAAGACGACGATTGAGCAGATTGACGAGGAGCTGCGCAACAACACGGTACGGTCAACCCATCCAGAGAGCTTGCCGAGTGGTCGCTTCCGAATTTGACCATTTCATCCCCATTTCGCCAGGACGTCGCGTATCGCACCACGGTCCTCGACCCGCTCGGTCGATTCGCGCTCTACTTCCCCGACTACAACGAGGCCATCAAGAAGCGCAACAACAAGCTGCTCGACTACGACGCGGTCCGGTCTAAGCACCGCAAAATGGTGGAGAAGCCGCTCGACGACCCGACGCGGCTGCCGCGGGTACGTTCTGACCGAACCGTCACCTGCACCATTCTGTTCATCGATTGACACACACCACTCTAGGCCGAAGACGAAGTCCTCGAAGCGAAACGCGTCTACGAGTCGCTCAACATACCGCTCAAGGAAGAACTGCCGCAGCTGATTGGCCTGCGCGTGCCTTACTTGGAGCCGTCGTTTGAGGCCCTGCTCAAGATCCAGTATGCGCATTGCCGTGAGGCCGTGGATCGGCTCGCTGCGATCCAGCCGGCGTTCCAGGCCGCAGGGCTCGACGCGAAATCGCCCGAGGCCGCGGATCGGATGCTCGAGGGGGCTGTCGAGGACGTTTTGGCGCACATGCGCGAGTTGAGTATTTGCGCGCCGTGATTTTTTTTTTTTTTGCGGAGTCCGCGGTGGCGGGACTCGGTGGAGAGGGAGGAGGGAGAAATGCGAATACAATCACGGAGCAACAATGGGCAAGAAGAGCGCAAACCCACCGCAATCTTGATCCCTGACTTTAGCACGGATGGGATGACAGTGGAAACAGCACAATATTGTATTCAATACTGCAAGCGTGCATGCACAGCGTTTGCGCTCGAATCACGTCGTACGCCGCCGTTTGGTCGCGCGGCAACTCGACCACGTCGTCAATCGTAGGAGAAGTACCTCGGGCGCGACAAGCTCGACGGCGGCGGCTGTACTGGGCAAATCCCTTGCCATTGTAGATACATTGACTGCTATCGCGTTTCTGGCAGTACTGCGGAAGCGAGACACGGATTCAAGCGACCATAATCAGTCCAAGCGCACATTGGCAGGACCAGTCCTGGCACGGGATCGAAAAGTGGAAGTAGTCTCCAGATTTGCCTTCGTCGCGGTGGCACCAGTGGTTGCCCGACGAGTTGGTGCCGTTGTCGTGGTTCGAGCGACCCTTGCCCTTGCCTTTTCAAGTTCCGCGAGCTGGTGAGCACCGGCAATGATTGGACCAACGTGCGCCCTGAATATCGGACGCGTACGACAGGCAACGGTGGCGTACCATTTTGGCGAACAGACTCGAGGCCGTGGTGTGCGGATCGAGCAATGCAGCGTGAGGAAAGGCCGGGCTTGAACGATCAGCGAGAAACCTCCGGAGGTGTGGAGGTGTGAGGAGAAAGAACAGAGACGCGCTGTGCCGGGCATTTTGAACGCGTTTTGGCAAAGCATCAGCGTGGGATCGCGAGGCACAGGAGTGGTCGAGTGGCGGAGGGCGGGAGGGCGGGAGAGCGACGGCTGGTGACTGGTCTCGCGCAAATCACTTGTTGCGCGGATTCGCCGACGAGGCCGTGTACGTGTACGAGTCCTTGCCGTCGTTCGCGTACGTGATCGACTGAGCGGTTTGTCAGCAACCGTTGTGGCGGACGAACCCCATTTTTCAAAACACAAACCGAACGGCCTTTATCTAACGTCCTTTGACAGAATGAAAATCAACAAGAGCACGACGCTCTACAGCGAAATGACGGCCCAATCAGCGTGGCCATGCCTCTGACCCAAGAACCAAGGTTGCTCGACGCAGAAATCAAATCACATGATGATACAGTCGCCCTTGTCGCGCTTGTCGGTGGGCATCTCGCGCACGGTATTATGCTTCAGGTACTGGAGCCGTTCCATGGCCTTGCGGCTTCCCTGCGCGGCCGCCCTGTGTAAGCCAGAAAATGAGACCCCAGTCAGTATTGTCCACCATGTCGCGTCGCAAACAAAACCCCTCACGTACCGTTGGTACCATCGCCGCGCCTCGTCCAAGTTGGCGGGGACGCCAATGCCCATTTCCGAGTAGTACCCGACGGCAAACTCGGCCTTGCTCAGGCCCTTGTCGGCGGCTCGCCGCGCCCACGCGTAGGCCTGCTCGTCGTTCGACGGCAAGACACCCTCGGCACCCTCGAGGTACCAGCCGGACAGGGCCAGTTCGGCATCCGGGTGCCCCTGCTCGGCCGCGCGCGTAAACCACATGATCGACCCTTTCGGGTCGATTGGGCAGTTGAGGTCGCCGTCCTGGAAACACATGCCGAGCCGGTACTGCGATGGTGCGTAGCCGAGTTGCGCGGCCTGTTCAGACCAGACGGGGACAATCAATTGTCAGGGTCCAATAATTCCAGTTTGACGACCACAGGAGCAGCACGTCCACCTACCTGCGTGTACAAGTCGAGCGCGTAGCTCGGGTCGGGCAAGATCAGGTTGATCAAGTCCTCGGACCGCGAATCGGCATTGGCGTGACCCGGCGGAGGTGGCGGCTCGTGCAAGAGCGCCAACTCGTGCAGCGCCTGCGGGTTGTCCTGGTCAGCGACCGACGCGGCACGCTTGAGCATGGTGATGCCTTCGCGCGGGTTGCGCGTCGTGCCGAGCTCGCCGTGTAGCAGGATCAGCGCCAGCTTGTACATGGCCGGCGGATCGCCGAGCGCCGCTGCCTACACGACGTGGAGAGGACGTCAGATTCGGTGTTTCGCAGATTGTCCTCACAGACGCTCGTTGGGTCGTACTTTGCGATAGAATTTAACGGCGCGGCTCGCGTCGCGCTTGGTGCCAGCGCCGACCTCGTAGCACACGGCGACGCGGTACGTGGACCCCGGGTGGTTGAGCTTGGACGCGGCCAAGTACAGGTTGAATGCCTTTTCGTGGTCGACGGGCAGCGACAGCGCGCCGTTGCCGTGGCATTCGGCGAGGTAGACCATGGCCTCGGGACACGGCGGCGTGCGCGCACCGTTCAAACCACCCGGACCGCGATCGGCGAGCCGCTTGGCCCACTTCAATGCCTCGCCGTGCAACAAACCGACATTCTTGGCCGCGACGCGCGGATCCGGCTCCTGCGACGCAACCTCGTCGGCAAGCGTGACCAGGTACCGCACGAAATCCAAGTGAGCGAGCGGGTCGAGGCTCATGCGCACTTCCTCGCGCAACTGGTCGAGCGGGAGCGACGTGTCAATGCGAATGCCCGTGCTGACGGCGCCGTGGTACATGTCGAGGGCCGGGTCGAGCGGCGCCTCGGTCGGCATCATTTGCGCCGAGTAGGCGGCCATGTCCTGCTGCTGCTGGTAGGCGACTTGCTGCTGCTGTTGCAATTGCAATTGTTGCTGCTGGTAGTATTCTTGTGGCTGGTAGTAGGCCTGCGTCGTGGGCTGCATGGCCTGCGTCGTGTAAGCGACTTGCTGCTGCACTTGCGCCTGCTGCTGCATCGTGCCGTACTGTGCAGGCGCGCCATATCCACCGGCTTGTTGAAGGGTCGCGTACCCGCCTGTGGCGGGCGCCTGCTGCTGATAGTACTGGTACTGCGGCGGCGCCTGCTGCTGGTAGGCAACGTTCTGCGCGTACTGCATGGGCTGCGCGGCGGCACTGCCCATGCGCGGCGGGAACTGCTGCTGCTGCTGCTGCTGCTGATGTTGCTGCTGCGGTTCCATGGCGGGGTGCACTTCCTCGAACGTTGTTGGCGGCGAACGCTTGCGGGTCGGGAGGCCTTGAAGCTGGGCAGGCCAGGGCCGCGCGTTGGCGGACGAGCGAGCGGTTGGACGCGGCAACAGGCGGGCGGGAAAGCAACCGGTGAGGTCGTGCTGCGTTGGCGGCGGTGGGGTCGTGGTCGTCACAGTCGCGGCCGTGGAGCACGAGGGTGGCGAGGGGGGCACGGGCATCAGGGGCACCAGGTGGGCCGGTTGCGCAACGTTGGGCGCCCTGGTGCTGGCCACTGCGCGCGCTTTTCGTGTGGCTTGTGGCCCACCCCCGCTGGTTTCGTCGTGCTTTCGAGCGCGTTCTCGACTGTTTTCGGCCGCAGAGGTTGGGTCAGGCCAGGTTAGGGTTCGGCTCCGTGGGCGGCCTGTCACGCCAAACATGGTTTGGAATTGACTCATTTAGGGCTCGCTCCACCTTGCAGTGTCGTGCACTGTCCAACGGCCGCCGGCTCGACAACAAGGACGACGACGACGACGGCGGCGGCCTCCTCTCCAGCAGCGTAGCTCAGCGCACTCGGCTCAACATCGACCCACCGACACTTTGCGCCAAGTGACATCAATTCGCCCGCCAATTCGTGAGCCTTGCACCACCATCATGTCCGACCAAAAGTACTTGCCGACCATGGTTTGCGGCGGCGCAAACCGTGACCACGCACGACGCCGCCAATGTCCCTGCGACCATAATCCTGAGAAATTGACCTCCGTTCTTGGTGGCCTAGACTCGCTCCGCCCATGCGCGTCAAGGACGAGGCCGGCCGGACCAGCAACGGCAACAGCGCTGCTCTGTCGCGTGAGTACTCTCGGCTGTGCGAGAACATCATGGCCAAGCCCCTGTCCGGTCACTGACGTGAAGGCCATGTCTGGCCCCTTAGCCGCGGCCCCCAGACAGAAGCGCTCGCTGCCACAGGACACCCCGTCGCCCAATGCAAAAGGTGGGAGCGTCGTCGTCAAGAGCCGAACGTTTGCTCTTGCGCCGGCAACAACAGCTGATGCAGCTCTCAATGCGACTCTTCCACAGGTGACACGAAGCGTCGCGCCGTGGCCACGCCATCGTCGCCTGCCGCTGCTCGGCCGGTTCCACCACCCCACGCTGATCCTGCCATCATGATCAAGGCCGAGTGCGCGCACCCTCCACCCTCACCAGCATTCGCTGGCCAGGCGCCTTATAACTATCCACCCGGAATCGTGCCAGTACGTCAACGTTGAACGCGCCACGGCGCGCGGCCCCACGGTTGAACCAAAGCTGATGAGCCTGTGACTTCTCGAGCCACCATTTGGCGTGCCCTACCAGTATGGTCCGCGCGAGTTCCCGTTACCCATGCCGGTCACGCACCCGATGCCCGGCATGATGCCCGCCGCGTCCTTCCCGCTCATGGGCCACCCACCCGTGGCCTTGCCCAAGCTCTACCAGGCTTATCATCAAGTACTGGCGGCGGGGTACGCAGTCCCGCCTCCGGCCCAACCGGTCCCACCCAACGCGGGCGCGCCGCGTCCGGCGACACCCATTCGGATCGATGCGTCATCATCGCCATTGCCAATGACCACTCGGCTGTCGGCCGCGGTGCACCCAAATGCCGCGCCCGCGCCAGCGCCAATGCAGCCGAACGCGGCTCCTGCTCGCCCGCCAGCCGCTGCTGCCGCTACCGTTGCGGTGGCGGCGAATGGCGCGGCACCCAACGCGAGCTTGACCGTCAACGATTACTTGCTCAAGACGCCCGAGATCAACACGGAGAGCGACGACGAGTTTTTGATGGAGTGCGCACGCGTTCGCACCAACATCGTCGGTCCGTTCATTCGTTGACTTGATGGACTCGGTGAATGTATGGGCTCCTGACATCCAGTCAATCTAGGCATCCAAAATTATTACGGCTTTGTCGAGGAAGGCGACGACGTCGTGCTCCTGCGGGATCCCGAGAACCAGTTTGGTGCGATTCGTTTTTGCGTTGCCCGACCTTCGGGGGCTGTTTCTCACCCTGTATTCTTCGTTGGGGATCGGCGCAGATCCGCACGCGATCCGAGTCGACAATGTCCTCGAGATTCAAGTCGGCTTCTTGCCCGCATCCGTCGCCAAGGTCCTTGGGCCGCTCATCGAGGGCAATCGCATTCAGACGCAAGGTACGATCTTTTGCTGGACGGTTGACGACGACCGGTATCGCAACATCACTCACTGACTCTTCTTTGCCAATTTTGGTACAACTAGCCAAGGCGATTGGCGAGCCCACGGCCACGACGCTCCCGATCGAGATTCGCGTGTTCACGCCACCCGGCAACAACGACACGATTCGCATGTGCCTCGAGCAATTCGACCTGCTCCCAAGGCCTCGGCAAACGCGGCCTGGCCGCACACCGGCGTCGGCCAACATCAAGGTCCCCATTACAGGCGCGGGCACCGGCGCGTTCCCGGAGAACGTGGTCGCGGCGTTCCAACCCGCACCATTCCAACCGGCGGCTGTACCGGCCCCCATCCCACCGCCCCCCTCTCTAGTCGTCGATCTTGCCGCGACGGCCGAGGAAATGTGGCAGCAGCTTCTGCAAGCTGGCGACTACGACGAGGGCGGCGGCCGCGTGATCATGGACTCGATTGGTATGAAGGAGCAGGAACTGTCGGCGTTGCCCGAGGCACCGCAGCCGACTGGCATGATGTCGGACCTGCTCCCGTACCAGAAACAAGGGCTCGGGTGGCTGCTCAACGCCGAGCACCCGCGCACGCCGTCGGCCACGGTTGAGTCGCAGTTTTGGACGATTCGCGATATCAATGGCGCACACGTGTTTTGGAACCGCGCGTCGCGTGCCCAGGCGCAGGGCGTGCCGCGGCTCTACCGCGGCGGGATCCTCGCCGACGATATGGGGCTCGGCAAGACGATTCAGATCCTCGCGCTGATTCTCTCGGACCCGAACGGCGCCGGGTTCGTGACGGAGCCGGGCGAGGTCAGCCCGTCGTACTGCAACGCGACGCTGATTGTGTGCCCGCTGAGCGTCGTCGGCAACTGGACGCAGCAGATCGAGGCGCACGTCGAGTCGGGCCGGCTGCGGTACCACGTGTTCCACGGCAACAACCGCAACAAGGACCCGCGGTACCTGCAGAGCATGGACATGTGCGTCTCAAACTTTCGTCGATCTTCTTTTGGGGATTGCTTGCACTGGCTCACGGCTGGGCCCTGTTTTCGACAGCGTCATCACGACCTACTCGATCATGAGCCTGCACACCGAGGATACGCCGCTCCACCGCGTCCGTTGGCGCCGCGTCGTGCTCGACGAAGGGCACATTATTCGCGTGCGCACGACCAAGAATGCGAGCGCCGCCTGCAACCTCATTGCCGAGCGCAAGTGGGGTACGCGCCAAAGCAAAAGACGTCACAAGCTGGTCGTCTAACATGCCCGTGACGCTGTGTAGTGCTGACGGGCACGCCGCTGCACAACAAGCTCGAGGACCTCTACTCTTTGCTGAGGTTTCTTGAATTCTTTCCGTTCGACCAGCTGCAGCAGTGGAAGTCGACGATCGAGCGCCCGCTCAAGCAGAAGCGCCGCGACGCCATGTCCACGTTCCAGGAGCTCGTGCGCATGCTTTGTCTGCGGCGCACCAAGGCCATGGAGCTGTCGGGCAAGCCGATTCTCGAGCTGCCGAAAATCACCTACCTGGTCCACAAGGTGGCGTTCCGCGGCGAGGAGCGGCGGCTCTACGTCAAGTGGGAAGCCAAGTCTCGGCAAGCTTACGAAGAGTACATGCGTGAGCAAGCCGAGCGCAAGGCGCTGCGCGAGGCCGGATTCGACGTCGGGCCCGGCGACAACCTGCGCGTGATTTGCAACATGCTCAAGTACCTGACGCGGCTGCGGCAGCTGTGCAACCATCGCGCGCTCGTGGAAAAGGAAAATGCACCGAAAGTCGGATCCAAGACGCAGTTGCTCGCGTTTTTGCGCGACCATGTCGCCGACGATTGCGCGCTGTGCCTGTCGGCCATGCGCACGCCTGCGATCACAGCGTGCACCCATTTGTTCTGCTCCGAGTGCATTCGCCCCGTGCTCGACAAGGTCAAGGCGTGTCCGCAGTGCCAGGCGCCGCTCGAGGAGAACCAGGTGTACGACTTGCCGCAGGACACGGAGGGGGACGAGGTCGCGGTCGTCGAGCGCGAAATGGCGGCGCCGGGGCACATGCATTTCACGACCACCGATTTCCTGAGCAGTTCCAAGATCGACGCACTCGTGCGTTGGTTTATTTTCGCGCCAGCAGCTTCACGACGGGGAGAGTTTTCCCCGGTCGGTTACTGACTACGCCACGCCCGCATCCATCTAGATGACGTTCCTCGAGACGGCGCGCACGCGCGACTCGACGACGAAGTCGGTGATTTTTAGCCAGTGGACATCAATGATGGACCTGATCGAGGTGCCGCTGCGGCAGCGCGGGTTCCAGTTTGTGCGGCTCGACGGCACCTTGACGCGCCGCGACCGCGACGAGGCCATTGACCAGTTCCAGTCGGACAACACCATTTCCGTGTTCTTGATTTCGCTGGCGTGCGGTGCGACGGGGCTCAACCTTGTCGCCGCCACGAACTGTTTCCTCGTCGAGCCCTGGTGGAACCCGCAGATAGAGCGGCAGGCGATCGGTACGGACCATCATTCTGTTGCGTGCGCGCTGGGCCACGATGACAAGATCACCAATTCCTGGCACGTACGCTGCGGCGTTGTCTTTGTGATTGTAGATCGCATCTACCGTATCGGGCAAACGCGGCCCGTCACAGTCGTGCGGTTCGCCATGGAGAACTCGGTCGAGGAGCGCGTGCTCCTGCTGCAGGAAAAGAAGCGCAAAATGGCCGAGGACGCTTTTGGCGAGGGTTCGACGCAGAATAACAAGGTGTCGCGCGCGGTACGCTTTTTTTTTCTCTCCCCCATAGTGCGACCGTTAACATGGGGTGAACTGACGCGGCATTCGATTGGTAGACACGGCTCGAGGACATTCGCGCACTGCTCGGTGAGGCGTCGGCCGACGACCAGCGGCTGGCGGCCGAGTTGGACGAGCTGTGAGTCGAGCAGACGGTGCCCGATCGATGAACGAGGGCGAGGTGCGGGCCGTGCAGGCGCACGGCTCGGTGGAGTCGTTGGGTTGTGTTTTGGTTTCTGTTGGTTGTTTTGTTCTCCGGGAGACGGGAGTGCGATATGTTGATGCGAGGGCTTCGGAAATCGAAATACAATAACAAACACTTGGTGTGCGTATCAATTCGTGCCTACCAGTCCTCACCACCGCCAAATCAGTCCCTCTCTCCACTGTGCTATCCCTTTAAAATCGAAACGAGCTTGGATCGGACCACTAGCTGGTAGACGGGCCCAACCGTGGCCAAGAAGGCCGAGACGACGCTACTCGCCACGACGATTATCGCGAGCGGCCACGGGAATCTCGAGTCGATCGGGCTTTGCGTCAGAATCGCGCGTTGCGCCGACATGGTCCAGCTCATGCCGGTGCCCACGACCATCTACGCGAGGAACGGGTGTGAGTGGCAGGCGCGCGTCGAAACGCAGATAGGGTGGAGAAGAAGCGCACCCCGAGGACAAACGCGGCCATGATGAGGATCAACGACTCGTAAAAATAGAGCCGCATCACAGCGAGCCGACCGAGACCAAGCGATCGGAGAATGCTAAACCCGGGACGAATCGTGAGCAGGCAGAGACGCGATACCGCGCACAACCAACTGGCAGCCGCCAACGTACCCAATCTCCTTTGCCTGCTCCGTGATATTCACGTACATGCTCGTATTCAACGAAAAGAACGTGATCACCATAATCAACGCCGTCACGACATTGAAGATCATCCCCAACGCATCATTCGCCTGCGTGGAACCCTGCAACAACGTCTCGATATCGAGAATATTCTCGTACCCGAGCAACGCGGCGACTTCACGGCGCACCTGGCGAAACGCGCGCGTCGACAATTTCGGGTCCAACTTCAAGTAAAACGCGCGCATGGGCAAATCCGAGATCCCGGCATACTGGCCCTGCGTCCAGTTGAGAAACGTCGGCAGCGACACAAGCAGGTCCTGCGACCCGCGCGCGAATGCCGTGAGCGTGAACCCGGGCGCGGCGGTCGCAAAGAACAGCGGCCAGACGGGGAACAAGTCGCGCTTGGTCCTTGCGCCGTTGCGCGATCGGAGAATCGCGACCACCGGATCGTCAAAGTGCGAGAGGTGCAGCTGGTCCTGATAGAATGCGGCGGTCACGGCCGAGTGCTGCCCCTTGTGCGTATACAGCTGCTCCGACGGCGAGTAGGCTGGCACGCGCGGATCGTACCCGCGCGTCTGCAAGAACCCAGCGGGGATCATATCAAAAAACCCCGGGGACACGCCGTAAATGTTCTGTGACCCGGTATAGGTGCGGCCCAAGTTGCCGATTTGCGACTGCAGCGACTGCGACGCGACGCCCACGTCATCGAGCGAGTAGGTCGACCAGGCGAATGCGAGGACCGCTGGGTTATTCATCGCGTACGCCTCGAGCGCGTCCTTAACGATGATCGGGGCCGGTAAGCCCGTGAGGACGCGCGCGTCGGAAAAGACGACAATATCGCCGCCGAGGTTCTTGCGATGGTCGTACTGCAGAGCGCTGATTTGCACTTGTGCGGTCACGGCAAGAAATACGATAAACGAGAGCGACAGCGCATAGAGCATCGACGTTTTCCGGTTGCGGCGGCGGTGCGAGATCAGGTTGGTCTCGACGAGCGGCGGCAATGCGCGGTTCTCGAAAAACAGCACGGTGAAGAGAACGCGCGTGAAGACGGTCTCAAACAGCTGCAGGAAATTGCTGGCGACGACGACGAGTCCGCCAATCATGCCGATCAAGATGGCCAGAAAGATGTTGAATAGCAGCGGCAGGTCGTCGGTGAGCAGCGCGAGCGGCAGGAAGTAGTAGATGCCGAACCCGACGAGTGCCAAGACCAGGCCAATGATGGCGAGGAGAGGGTCAAACGACGTCTTGGCGCGCTCGACCGTGATAGTCGTCATCTTGATGGCGGGGCGGTAGCGGTCCAGCGAGTCGTGCAGGTTGAGGGACAGCGCTTGCCGTACAGGTCCGATGGATGCGAGCGCGGGAACGACAATGGCCATGCCGACGCACGCGCCAATCGATGCGGGCGTCAGGTAAGGGCTCATGGCGATGTTGAGAAACATCTCGAGCTTGCCCTTGAGCGCGCCAAAGAAGGCTTGCGCGACGCCGAGACCGAGGAACAAGGCCGGAATTGAGTAGGAGAGCGCTTGCATCTGCGCGAAGATGCAGCACGGAAAATGGTTAATCTCCTCTCCGGAACTTCGAGTCAAACTGTGCATCAATGCGTACCACAATGAGCAACAACAGTAGCGTGCGGTTCATCCCAATCATGCGCAGCACGCCGAGCTCAAACGTCTTGGTCTCGACCGAAACCATGAGAAGGCAGTAGACCAAGAACACGGACAAACCGCCGAGCGTGATCAAGATCAGCGACAAGATGAGGTTGACAAACGAGGCCAGCTGGCTGGTCGTGTCGAGCTGGCGCAGAATCGGGATCATGACGCTCACGTCCGTGAACCCGACGCGGAATAAAAGCTCGTTGGCCCACGTGTAGATGGGTCTGGCAATCTCATTTAGGTCCGAAGTCAGGTACTGCGGGTAATGTGGCACTTGGCGGTTCATGACCACGTGCTGCACGGAATGGTAGATGGTGTGCGCGACGCGGCCCAGAGCGGCCACAAATGACGGCGAGTGCAGCGGGTGCAAGTGGTCCTTGGCGTAAGCGGCAATGGTCGCGTAGTCGAGGAACAACACGTCACGCCGCGATGTTTCGCCCTTGCCCAGGAAATTGGGCAGAACCGCGGCAACGCGCACGGGGAGTGCGAGCTGCTGCTTGGCGTAGCTTGGGACGGACGATAGCGAGACGGATCGCTGCGCCAATGTGTACGGGTACTCGATCAGGTTCGTGCTGTTTGAAACAAAAGACAAATGAGCAAGACCATGATCATCGCAGAAAGGCAGTTGTGATGACCGTACAGAGTGCTCGTGACGATCACGTAGTCGTTGACCTGCACACCCAAAGCATCGGCCACGTCCTGGACCAGGACCACGGTCCCCGGCTCGATGCGATTGATGGGCCAGTTGGTCCCAATCCCGGCCAGCGCCTCGCGCTGCGCGTCGAGCAGAAACAGCTTGAACCGGCCGCCAATCGAGCACATGTTGCTCGCGCACTCGGCCCGGCCCGAACATTGCTGGCGCGACGCCTGGATGCGTGCTAGAAGGACCGGATCCGACGTGGTGACGAGTGGCATGCCCGTGTAGGGATACGTGGCCTCGGCGGGGGACGAGGTGTCAAATCCTTCGCATCGTGCTGCCGAGTAGACGGCCACGTCCAGATCGTTGAACCGCGGCGAGTGGAAAGCGTAGGGCGACGACGGCGAAGACGAGCTTGCGGATCCCCCGGGGTCGAGAGCCGTCGGGAACGTTTCGGCCAAACGCGTGTAGTTTAGGCGCTTGACCGTGGCGGCGGCCGACGGATAGAGGACCAAGTCGACTTGGCCAACCTGGGCCTCGGCGAGCGAGAGGAAAATGAGCGGCGCGTAGCCTGTGGTCGAGACGAGTAGGGCGGCAACGACGACGACGAGCCAGACGACGGCCAGTCCAAGGCAATAGTGACCGCGTTGCCGTGTGGCCTCGCGCCATGCAAGCGATGCGGCGAGTCGCCATGATGCAGGCGAGGTAGCGACGTGTTTTGGCGCTCGAGGTGGTGCAGGTGAGGCCGGCAGCTGCGCGGTTTCCGGTGGACGCGCATGGGCTGCTGGAGCAGGTCGTTCCGGAGCGGTCGGCTTGAGAAGCAGCGAGTCCTTGGATCCGGTCGCAGGCGGTCGAGGGCGTGGTGGCGGCTGGGCACTCGACGACGTCGCGCTGGCAGGGGGTGCTGCGGGGTCGAAGGCCGGGGCGGGGGCCATTGTGGCGAGAGGGCGCGTGCGTGAGGCGCGGTATCGTGCAGCGCGTCGTCGTCGTCGTCGTCGTCGTCGTCGTCGCTGTGACGATCGAAGCGCGGCGACGGAGACGAGCAGCGAACCGAAACAGGCGTCACACGCTTCATCGCGGTCACGTTGCCCGCCATGTGGCAAGAGCACGTCGGGCGACTCAAGTCGGACAACCTCATTCGCTCATTTCCTTTCCAGCTGCTTTGCTTCGACCTCTGCGCCGACGAACGACGGCCACGTCGCCAAATCATTGCCCTGCACTACGACCCTGCCCGCCTACTTGCTGCAACACCATGTTGGCCCACGCCCCCGCCGCCGGTAGGCTCTCCTCGCCAACATCGCCGTCGCAACTCGCCAGAACGACCTTGGCCACGCGACAATGCCGACGCCACCCCGAGATGCATTGCAACAGTCGCTAACCGAGCTCCCGCCGTGGCTCCTGTCCATGTCGTTTTCCTCGCCTCGCCTGTTCACGCCGCCAGGATTCTGTACGACCATCCGCGAATCGACCTTGATCACGTTTGGACCCGTTTCCTCGCTGACCTCCGACGGCTCGCCGCCTTGACCGCCGCCAGATAACGCACCCTTGTCCAAGTTTACCTTGACCAGCGTCGCCGCCTGCTCGGTCGCCGCGTCCGTCTTCCACCTGCGCCACTGGTTCCCGCTTCACCTCTCGCTCGTCGTCGCAGGCGCGCAAGTGCAACGACTGGTCGTCTCGCACTGCGCCTTCACGTCGAGTAGCGAACTGCTCTTTGGCGGCGTGCTCCTCTACTACCTGCGCGGCATCGAGCGCCTCTACGGCACGCGCAAGTTTGCCGTCTTTGTCACCGTCACCTCGACATTGGCCACGCTGCTCAACGTCTCGATTCTCGTTCTCCTGCGCGGCTTTGTCAACTGGACCGCGCCAGGACCGTACGTTTTTACGTCGGCTGTTTGGTGACCGCGATGCTTGCCGTGATGTTGACCAGCTTTTCGCTCTAGATACGCATGGATTTTTGCAAATCTCTTCATCTACCACGAGCGCGTCCCGGAAACCGATAAGTTTGAAATTCTCGGCATTCGATTCTCGCAAAAATCATTTGTCTATTTGCTCGCCGTGCAGGTGCGTTCTCCCATCCCTTCCTCTCAAACGACCACTCAACAACAACTGACCACCCCCCACCATTTTGCACTCCAGCTTATCGCCGCCGACTGGTCCCACTCGTGGCTGCCGGCCCTCTCCGGCCTCGTCGCGGGCGCCGTCTGGGCAACCGACTTGTTCGGCATGCAATCGTGGCGATTCCCGCGCGCAATCGAGAAATTCGCGACTCGTTACTTGGCCCCGCTCCTGCAATCGCCGCCGCCGGAGCGGTCGACCAACCCAGAGGTGCCGCGCCCGCCCGCCCGGACGACGGCCGCAACGAATGCGGCCACGACCATGGCGCCCAATGTGCCGGCCATGCCCGAGCAGCCCGTGCACCAGGACAGTATCGAGTTGCTGGTGGCCATGGGGTTCGACCGCGAGCGCGCGACCACGGTGTTGCGGCGCGTGGGTGGGGATATGGAGCGCGCAGTGCAGGCGTTGTTGTAGATTTGGTGCAAATGGACATCAATTTGAATTCATTGACTGACTGTGCCAGGAAATTTGTGAGCATCAAAGCTCGAACACGCTGCCATCAATCCACTGCGACAATGCTCGGCCCATTGTCCACATCCATCCCATCTACCTGCGCCGCTGCTGCCGTCGGCAGTGGTGGCGGCCGCGCCGCGCCTTTCGCTTCCGCGTCCTCTCCGCCACGCTCGCGCTTGCGTTTCCTCGACGATGCCGACTTGATCCATCCCATTTCAACAAAGAAATTGAAGATGAGGCTCGTCTTGTTCACGTCGATCTTGACCAAGTCGCGCGCGCGGCGGCGGCCCAGATGCCCCGTGCTCACGTACTCGCCGAGGAGCGTGTCCTTAATGTTCAAGTACGATTTCGGCAAGATGCGCAACGTGCTGCAAAGTTCCTGCTCGCGGTCCGAGAGCAGATGCAAGCCCTCGGCCGTCGACAGGTCGATTGGTTGCGCGGGTCGCCGACCGAGCGGGCGGTCCACGTCGGACGTGGCCCCGCGCGATAGGGACCGCGACGAAGATGTGGGCACGCCGCCGGCGGCGGGAACAGCGGTGGAAAAAGCGGCGGCCACGGGCGCGGCGCGCGGGTACCGCGGGATGAACTGCGCAATCGGCGGCGGTGGTGGGAGGGCCGGTGGAGTCGGGCGCGTAATGTTGTACCGCTTGGCGCGCTCCTTTTCGTACTCTTGCGCCTCGTGGAAAGTGCGCACGCCGTTGCGCCGGTACTCTTGCAACCGCTCGATCTTCTCCTTGAGCATCGCCTCGACTAGATAAAAAACGGGTGAAGAAGGTCAGATCGGTTGAGAAGTTCAACGTGCCGGAAGGAAATGGTCCATACTCTGCAGCCCCTCCATCAGGTCCATGAAATCTTGCGCCGTCTGCATCGGCCCAAAGACCTTCATCTGGTTGTAGAGCTCCCGCTCCTCCTTGGTCCTTTTGCGCTCCTGCGCGAGCATCTAAACTCGCACGACGCACCAAGAAGGCATCAGTTCCTCTCCCCAGCACCTGCTTAAACGGCCGAAAAACTGCCCGTGCACCTTCTTGTGTTCTTGCAAGTTGCGATCGAGAATCAGCTTTTTGCGCACGTATTTGCGGTCGAGCTTGGCATTGTAAATGTCCATGATTGCCAGCTTGAACGCTACCAACAAATTGGAAATCATCAATCAACCGGTTCGTATTGCTGCAGAGAAGCGCAACGCCAATCATACCCGTTTCCTCGGGCGTGTCGGTCTCCTCAAACGTGAGCTCCTTGACGCAAATCTCGTCGGGCTCGGTCGTGTTCTCGGCCTCAAACTCGCCGCGGCCCGGCATGAACCCGGCAATCTCGTGGTTACACGGCTGCGACGTGAGAGGTTTCGCTTTTTTGTTCTCGGGCACGGGCACGGCTAGGTAAGGGGCAACGAGTGAGATCGTGTGGGTTGGTCACGGTGTCGATGTATGGAAGCAAGAGCATACGTGGTGGAATCGGCGCAGGTCGCCTCTTCGGTGTTGACGGCGGCGAAAACGTGCGTGTGAGGTCCTGTGGAGCAAAATCGTCAGTGATCCACCCATTTGACGACGGCTCACATTCAGCAAAGGCCGTGCGCGCTGCATTCGTACCGGCAGCGGCCACTGCGGCGAATTCACAAACACCGAGTAATAATGCTCTTCGACGTCGGCCATCGATTTTGTCCCGACATGGTCGGCTACATCGGCCCAGTTGCCCATGCCGTACTTTTCGAGCCCTTCCATCATCAAAATCTCCTCCTCGGCACCCCAATTTTCGTCAAAGACCGGGAACGTGAGCGTGTCCATGACGCGGTAGGCGTGGTCGTTCTTGTGCGTGGCGACTTCGACGCCCGCGGCAAAACACTCGACACACAGATCGAAATCGTCGCATTCGGCACAGGTAATGCGGCCAATATCCGAGACGTCCTTGCGGCACGCGTCGCAGTGGTACCGCACGCCCACATACTTGCGGTGCGTCACGGTCATGGTCGTCGATGGGCCGCGATTCGAGCGGGAAGAGCGGGCGGCGGGTTAATTGAGGGTCGATGATGGTATTGGAGACGAGTGCAGCAAGTTGGGAGCGCCGTCGTCGTCGTGGAGGTCGTCGTCGTCGCGGTCGTCGGGGCTGATGGGCGTCCAAGTCATTCCAACTCACATGCAGACTCACCAGTTCATGGTCTGCAACCGAAACCGAACCCGCCACCCTAACCTGATATCGAACACAAAGACAGTCACTTCACCGATTCCATTTTGATCCGTGACCGTTTCCTTCGCAACGACGGCGAAATCGGCGGTAACGGCGCCGATGTCCTCCTCTCCTCACTGTCCACCAGGTCTCGAGTCGGGCACGGCGACCCCAGCACCGCCATCGCGCCAACTCCCGCCTGCTCGGCGCGTGCCCCGACTCCATCCACATCAACCTTCACGTGGTGCGACCTGCTTCTGCGCCGCCCGCTTCCGCTTCCCGGAGTGTACGCGCGTCCGGGAGTCAGCTTCACAACCAGCCGCGGCGTTGCCAGTTCCACGCCCGGCAGCGGGTTCATGTCCTCGTCGTACTGCGGTGCGGGCGGTGACGGGACGACGGCGTGGGAAGTCGACATGGTGCGCTCGAGCGGCAGGAGCGCGTGGACCGGTGGGTCGATGGGTGCCGGACGGAACCGGTGCGGGCGGTGCACGTGGTTACGGCGTACAGTCACGACGTTCGTGTACCGCGGCACGGCGTCGCCGATCGGGGTCAGGTCGGCGTCGTAGAGGGCGCCGCATGGCGGTAGCGGCGTTGCCGGCGCGGTCGTCGTGGTACGGACCACGTCGGGCTCCTCCTCGCCCGACGCCTCACCCTCTTCGTCCTCCTCGTCCGGTGCAAGCCCCGACAAGTTGCCAAACACGAGCGGAGCCGGGTCGACCGTGTCCCAGAGCTCGTGCGGGTCAATAACGACGCGCTCGGTGAAATCAATCTCGGCATCGTCTTCGAATTCGTGCGCGTACTTAGTAGCAATTGCGTCGAACCACGACTGGACTCGGCCCCACGATTTCTTGGTGAGCGTGTGCAAGGCGGTGCCGAGCGGGTCCGGATCGTCGTCGTCGCTGGCAGGCAGGTCGGGGTGCGGCGCGGGTGTGTAGGCGAGACGCGGGCGCTTGGACGAGGGCGCTGTCAGGTCGCGCAGGCGCCCGCCGGCGGTGGTGGTGGGGGTAGCGGCAGTGGTCTGGGTGGATGGTTGAGACAAGGCGGGGTCAGCGATGGATGACAGTTGCGTGCAGGAAGAGGTCAGAACGGACGTGGAGTGGGCCATTGTCATGGCTGTCGCTGCTGCCGCTGCCTTCATCGTCACTGTCGTTTTCGTCGTCGTTTTCCTCATTCTCGGAGGCCCCTTTGCTATTGACGGGCTTCCTGGATGGCGTGGACCCGGGTCCGAACGCATGCGGTGGTGGTGCTGGCGCTGGTGATGCTGGCGTGGGAGCCGACACGAGGTGGCCGGACCGACGTCTTGTTGCGACCATGGCGTCGTGATAACCGGTGGAGAAGGGAATGCGACCGGTCTCAGTGCGCTCTGCAGATTGGGGTCGTCGGCGTCGTCGTCGGCGTCGTAGATATCGTTTGGTTGCGGTCGTCGATGAGTTTAAATTGCAGCCGGCCAAAGCGACGACGACGGGTCGCGTGAGACAAGCTGGCGATGCTGGCGTGGTCGCAGCGTGGGTCCATATCACTGGATGCGGCTGCGCCACTCTCGTTGGCAATGAGCCAGCGCCGCCACACCACGGCAGAGAACCTGACAACGGTCAAACACGACCGGCTCGACCACGACGACTGCGTCCGGCATTCTTCCACCCAGCACGTTCAAAGCAAGTGACGTGCCGCAATCTGCTCCAAGTACCCGCACCGCGCCAAACCACGCCAGCAACGCCAGCAGAAACACCTCCGCCGCGCCCAGCGCGCTTCCCTGCCCGCCACCATGACCCAGGCCGACTCGCCGGCCTCTGCACCCATTGCGCCCGTCCCGACCACGCCGCTCCCACCTTTACCACCGCTCCCACCCGTCCCTGAGGATGCGCCCGTCTCGAACATCGCTCCCGACACGGCGAGCATCCGGTCGGTGCTTTCGCCGCGCCCGCCCAAGGCCGACCTCGCTGGTGAGAGCCACAAGTCGAAGAAAATGAAGCGCATCTCGACGTTCGACCTGCTGCGCAACCCGCCGCCGGAACTCGCCGCGTCGGACCTGCTCGAGCGGTTCCCAGCGATGCGCGACCGACCCGCGATCATGCGCATGCTCACCATGTCGGCGTCGGCCGCCAAGCGCAAGTCGGTCATGGACTTGCCCGCCAACCTCGTCAACGAGCGCAAGGGGTTCTTTGAGGGCGAGATTGGCAAGGAACTGCAATCGCTCGAACAATCGAAAGAATGGTTCGACCTGCAAAAGTACGTCGAGTCGTATTTCGGGATTTCGCTCGTCGCTGCGGGCGCACCCGCTGTTCCGCCGATTCCGGGCGCTGCCGGTGGACCGCCCAAGGGCGGATTGCCGCCGTTGCCGCCCATGCCCGCGGGGTACGCGAGCATGCCGACGTCGCCAAGTTCGTCGACGCCGTCCCGCCCGCGCACGCCGCCCGCGGGCAGCTTACGGTCACGCACGCCGCCGCCACTGTCACGGACGCCACCGCCACGGCCATCGACGCCGCAGGGGAAACACGGCGTGAATGGCGCGCTGCTGCGGTGCCAGGCGCTCGTGCCGGACGTGTTGGCCATCTGGACGACGCCGTCGAACATTACGGAAATTCTCACGGCCACGGCGCCGCTGCACGAGTTTCTGTTCCACTTCAAGTCGACAGGCGTCGACAAGAACGTGGAGGAGATCAAGGCTCTGCTGGATACGATCGAGGACAAGGCTGGGGATAGTGTCAGCGACGTGGACCCGGCGACGCTCGACGAGTGGGCCAAGACGATTCGCAAGTTCATGGCTGAGATGGGCGAGTTTTTGACGTCGCACGTGGATTCGGTGCGATTCGAGTGGGCGACCAAGCAGTCAACCAAGATTCGAACGGAGCTGTTTGACCAGACGGTGCGCCACTTGCGGTCTGCGCAGCTGCTCAAGACAACCACCGACCCGATCGAGTCGCTCGCGTCGGGTGGGGTCCTGTGCCTGTTTTTCAACGATATCGCTACGCACTACCGCGCACGGCTCGAGTCGCTGGGCGTGCCACCAGGCGACGCGCTCGCCAAAGTGGACAAGCTCGAACCCGTTGATGGCGACTCGCTCATGGACGCGGCGCTCAACTGGACGCGGCTGATCAGCGCGTGCAAGACGTTCTTGGACTTGGACCTGTACGAGTGGGACATCAATTACTTTAGCACTTCCAAGGACCCGGTCGCGATCCAGATCACGACCATTTTGATGGGGTTCCGGTACAGCCAGCTCGTCATGGCCAACGTCGTCTCGACCGACGACATGGAGTCGCTCGTTGAGTACTACCAGGTGGAGCGGCGGCTGCCGCACGACTTCACTTCGGTCTTGCGCAGTTTCCGGTCCCCGCTGCCGCCCAAGGGCGACGTCGTCTACCTCAACATGGCCAAGACGCTCGTGGCCCTGCCGGGCCACCTGGCGCCAACCTTGGTCCAAGTGTGTGCGATGCCCAAGCAGACGATCATGGCCATCAAGAACCAGTCCCGGCTCGTGCGCGTTGCCGACGTCAAGGGCACCAAGGCCATCTGGTACCTGCACCGGTACCAGAGGCTCCTGCAGCTGTACCGCGCTGAGACGTCGGCGCCGCGGCTCTTGCCGGCGCAGTCGGTCGAAATGGAGGGACTGCACTTGCCGCAACTGCGTGTCAGCGACGTGCCGCTCGATTGGATGCCGTTGATCCCGACACTTCATTTCATGTTTGATCCCACGGTCACGGCGCCCGCACGCCCGCTGCACCAGTACTTGCTGCAAGAGTGTGTTTTCCGGAAACTCGAGGTGAGTACCACGTCTCGCATCGACCGGCCGCGCGCGTACGAGACGAATAAGCTGCTGCTGCGGCTGCTCAAGCATGTGACGGAAGCGCTCGTGTATTTGCACGAGGAGTGCGCGTTTGCGCACGGCAATGTCACCGTCGACCATGTCATGGTGTTCCCGGTCATGTCGGCTGACGCAAAAGCCGCCAAGAACGACAGCGGCACCACCACGTCGCCGTCCTCGCCGGCCAGTCCACCGGCGCTCTGCGAAACGGCCGAGGCGCGCGTCCTCTTGCCGAGCCTGACGCTCCCGCCCCCCGCCACCTACTCGCCGACGCAGGCGTCCGAGTACGACTCGACGCTCGCCGACGACATCAAGCAGCTCGGCATGCTTGTCGACGACGTGCTCGACCGGTTCTGGTACCTGCGCCCCATCGTGCAGCCGCTCGCACCCGATACGCCCGAAACCCCGCCCGACTTGCCCGCGCGGCCCGAATCCGGCGGTGCCGCTGACGTGCGCGCGTCGACAGCGTCGCACTCGTCGGCTGGGTCGAGTTCTGCGCAAACGGGGAATTCGGACCGCGGGTTGCGCCCACCACTGACGCCCACGAGCAGCGATAGCGGCGGCGCGCTGACGCCGGCCAGCACGCCCAGCAAGAAGCGGCGCAGAAACGGCCGATCACGATTCATTTGGCGCCGCCGATTCACCCGCCGGGGCGCCGT
>GG745330.1:216385-283101 GCA_000151295.1 Allomyces macrogynus ATCC 38327
CAAGCGGCGCCAGCTCCAAACGGCGGGAGCGGACGAGGGCGCCGAGCGAGCGAGCATGAGCAGCAACATCAAGACGGCGCTCTGCTCCTTCTCACCGCTCTCTCCCTCTCTCGTCTCAACTCACTTGGCATCTCCTCTCCACCGCACCGACCCGCCCGCCCCGCCCCGCCACGCTCACGATGCTCGCGCAACCCGCGCCCGTGCCGCTCGTCTCGGGCAAGAAATTCCGGCGCGCGACGGCCGAGGAGCTGTCGGCGGTGACGCTGATCCTGGCGCAGGAGCGCAGCAAGGCGGTACCGCCAGCGACCTACCACGCCGGCCTGAACCTGCACCGAAACCACCACCTCGCGCCCAGTGCCCTCGCCGACCGCGCGCCGCACCTGCCGGCCCCGACACCGACACCGACACCGACACCAGCCTCGCCCGCCGCGTCGCCGCCACACTGGCGCCCGATCCTGCCGGCGCCCGCTCCGGCACCGACGCAGCACTCGCCGCTGCTGCTCGCGCCGACCCCGCCCGCGTCGTCGGGAGACGCCAGCATGATGCTGCTCGCAGCGGGTCCCGCGACCGCGACGGCGACATCGACCCCACCCCCACCGCCGCCGCGCCGCCGCAACCGCACCATCATGTCGGCCTTCCAGACGTGCGTCTTGCGTCGTGTGCTGGCGCTCACGGCGTTCCCGTCGACGCAAGTGCGCGAAATGCTGGCCGCCGAGCTCGGCATGCCGCCACGCACCGTGCAAATCTGGTTCCAGAACCAGCGCCAAAAGGCCAAGGCCCGCGCCAAACTCGCGCCGACTGGGCCCACGACGGTGGCAGCGGTGGTTGACGCGGTCGGACCAGCGCTCGACGCGGTGGTGCAGGTGCCAGAAGCGGCAGGTGCTGCTGTTGTCGCTGCGCCAGCGCCAGCACCTGCGCTTATCATGCCCGTCGCACCAACGGCACCAGCACCATCAGCCAATTCGTTCGTGACGCAGTTTGCCGCGGCATCAGCACACATCTACGCGCCGCCGCACGGCCCGTTCATGATCGCGCCGACGCTACCCGCCGCGTTCTTCCCGCCGACGCCAGCACCGCCGCCCACGCCCTCGACGGCTATGGCCGGGCTCTCGGTGCGGTCGGTCCCGCCCACGCCAACGTCGGTGAGCGCGTCGCACGACGCGATCCTGCAAGCGCACCACGTGCAGTTTCTTTTGCACCATGCGCATGCCAATGTATCGTCTGCCTCGTCTTCCCCGACGTCCGCGGTCCCTGCTGCAGCCATGTCCAGGAACATGCCAAGTCTTGCCTATGCCTTTGATGATGCGCGCACGGCACCCGCGCCGGCCCCAATCCTCATGCCGACCCCACCTGAATCCACGTCGCCGTCGCTCGCTGGATCGCTTGCGATCGCGCCTGCAGCCGAGGGCGACATGTTTTCCACCAGCCTCGCGTCCAGCCGCCTCGCGTCCCCGACCACGGCCGTCGCCGTCGACGATGTAACACTGCCGCCCATTGCACCTCATTCTGCGGCACCCCACCACGCGCCCGCACCGTCGCTGCCGCGCGTCACGCTCGACGCCGGCGACAGCCCAAGCAACGCCGTCCTGCACGGCTCCCGGCGGCAGCGCAAGCCGCGCCCCGCACCGATTGCCGTGGTCCCGACTACTTTGGCCGCACTGGCTGGGACGACACCGGGGCGCCGGATCGCACACGGGCGGCTGCGTGGGCCGCCCGCGACGGCGCCCGTGGTCCCGTCGGCCGCTGCGCACTGGCCCGCGCCGGCAACACCGATTGAAATGCCCATGTCGGCGTGCCATGCGCCGGACGTATCGCCGCTCGACTTGCTCGCCGCGGCGGCCGCGGTGCTCGAGCCAGTGCCCTCGCCAACGTCGCCCCACGCGTGATGAATGCGTTTTTGTGTTAGATTGTGATTCCCTTCCTGTCTCGTACCGTATCGTCATGCCGCCCCCCATGTCGCCCTTTTTTCTTCATTTTTGCCCTGTGTGTCGCGCGCGCGCTCGTGCCGCTGGAACCACGTGTATTTATCCATCCCCTTTTTGTTGATTGTTGGTCCGCTCTCTTGTCCCTTCTCGCCATCGAGTCGTCGTCGTCGTCGTCGAGTCGTCTCCTTATTGGCTCCCCGTGGTGTGTCGTTGCTGTCGCCTGCCCCCTTCCTATGCCAAGGACACTGTGGAATCTCTCTCTTCCTCTCCCTCTCTCTCTCTCCCTCTCTCTCTCTCTGCCCGTTGTACATAGCCAGCGATGCATTATTATTCCCGCGCCAACAACATGGACGTCTTCTTGATTCAATCCACGGTCTCCACGGCCGACGCGCGCACTTTCTCAATCTCAATCATCCACGTCGTGCCCAGATGCAACCTCGTCACCGACGTAATCTTGGCCAAGGGCTCTGTTGCCACCGCCATCCCCTCCGCCACTTTACCGTCACTCTCCACCACCTGAGCGACCGGTGCGAGTGCCGCGTCCACAATCTGACCAATCGGCCGGTGGAAGTAGCACCCCCACTTCTCGGCATGCTTTTCCGCACTCCGATCCAGCGCGCGGTTCAACCAATTGTAATGCCCGCGCCCGTGCTCGACGAGCAATACGCGGCCGCCGGGTTTCGTCACGCGCACGGCTTCGCGCACGGCAAGCGTCGGATCGTGCACGGAACAGAGCGACATGGTGGACACGACCGTGTCGAAATTATTCGACGCGAAGGGCAGCCGCGTCGCGTCGGCTTCGATCAGCGAAATGGGGAGGGCGTCCTTGGCGCCGACGAGGTCGGTCGAGGGAGTGGAGGTGGGGGAAATGTGTTTTGCGGCCTCGGCGAGCATTGCGCTTGACGTGTCGGTCAGAGTCAGGTGCGACACGCGCGGGAAGCGGTAGTAGGCGAGGTTGCGCCCCGTGCCGGCAGCGATTTCGAGCGTGTCGCCCTAAACACGCGCGATTCGTTATTCTCCACCGAATATCGACTGGTGCCAACGTCGGCATTCGCGTACCTTGGCCTTGCCCACCATCCACCGGCGCACCAATAGCATCCCCATGGCCCACTCGTCGCGCGCGATCTCGCGGTCATAGTCGCGCGCAATCTCGTCATACACGGCGCGCCGATCGGGCTGGTCGCTCCCAGCAACAGCACACGCGTCATGTCTGTCGTGTTCGGAATCGCTGGTAGGTGGGCGTTGCAGCTGGAAGAACCCGTAGACGCCCGCGGCGTAGACGGCGATCCCGCCGACGGCGAACGCAGCCTTGCCGCGCGGCGAGAGTCGGGACCACCATGACCCGGATCCTGCTGCAGGGGTTGCACCGGCGGGGGTTGAAAGGGTGGGGTTGCTGGGTTTCGCGGCAGTCGGGGCCGGTTGCGACGGCACGGCGGCGTGCGTGGGTGGGGCGCGCAGTGGAGGACCGGGTCGCTTGTTGCTGCTGCTCTTTTTCGTGGGTTTGCCGGCCATGGTCGATGATTGAGAGCCGATTTGGTGGAGGTGGCCCGGCTGGCCAACGACAAAAAACAACCACGACGATGTGTTGATTGACGTGGTGACATGCCACGTCTCTCCTGGTGCATGCAGTGATCAGCGAGAGACGCGAGACAATCCAAAAACACGCCAACAATCGTTGCCACCCGACCATCCCAATTGCTCGCCGCGCATGGCCCTTCCCGACTTGCGACTTGCAGCAGAATGATCCAGGCCGTTATGTTACCCGCGCTCCGAACGACCCGCGCGGCCGCGGCCCGTCTGGCGCTACGCCCGCCGCGACCAACACCAGCGCTGTCGGTCTGCCCGCGCTTGTACTGCAGGTTCATGTCAACCAACACGGCCACGACTGAAGGTAGCATTGCAACACGTCGAGAAACCTTGTCCACCCGCTTTTCTGACCAATGAGGGACTTCTTCAGTGAGTCCGCTCACGATCCTCCGGCAACCCAAAGTCCTTGACCGGCTCGGCGCCGTGACCGCGCGCGTTGCCGCGATCCAGGACCAGCTGGCGTCGCAGCGCGACCCGACCACGATCGCGACCCTCTCGCGCGAACTCAGTGAACTGTCGCCGCTCGCCGACGAAGTCGCGCGGTACCAGGAAACACTCGATGTGCGCATCTTGCTTCCCCTCGTGGCCATCCGCCAAACCATGATCCTCACCGCGACCGGTCCTACACTAGGCCCTCGACGAAGTCCGCGCGCTGCTCGACGACCCCGACATGCGTGCCCTCGCACAAGACGAGCACGCGACTCTCACCACCACCCTCGCCGACGCCGCACACGCCGTAGTCCGACACCTCCTTCCTAAAGACCTCGCCGACGAAGCCTCGGCCGTCCTCGAAGTGCGCGCCGGCGCCGGCGGGTCCGAAGCCGCCCTTTTCGCCGGCGAACTCCTTGCCATGTACGAAAAGCACGCCGAGCGCGTCGGGTGGCGGTGGGAAGTCGCGCACATGACGCCCGCCGAACATGGTGGGGTTAAAGACGCGGCCGCGACGATTGCCGGCGCGGGTGTGTTCCGCGCACTGAAGTTCGAGTCGGGCGTGCACCGCGTGCAGAGGGTACCGGCGACCGAGGCGCAGGGCAGGATTCATACGTCGACGGTGACCGTGGCCGTGCTGCCGTTGCCAGAACAGGTGGATCAGTTGGTGGAGGTGCCGGCGAGCGAGATTAGGGTGGATGTGTACCGCGCAAGTGGTGCCGGTGGGCAGGTACGGGTTGCGCTTTGCGTGCCGGTTTGTTGCGCCAAACAACTGACCACACTGTCTTTGCCCGTTCGCGTAGCACGTCAACAAAACCGAGTCGGCCGTGCGCATCACGCACTTGCCCACGGGCATTGTCGTCGCCATCCAGGACGAGCGGTCGCAGCACAAGAACAAGGCAAAGGCCATGAAAATTCTGCGCGCCAAACTCTACGACCTGGAACGGCAGCGCGCCGACATGGCACGGCGCGACGCGCGCCGCGTCCTGATTGGCACCGGTGACCGGTCCGAACGGATTCGCACCTATAATTTCCCGCAGGGCCGGGTCACGGATCACCGCGTCGGGCTCACGCTTCACGATTTGCCGGGCATAGTCTCGGGCGAGCGGTTGGGCGTGTTGTTGGACGAGTTGGCGATCCGCGCCGAGATTGAGCAGATGGCGCGGGTCGTGGAGGGAAAGTAAATTGATGAGTGGGTGAAGATGGAGGTCGCGTGTAGGGTGAATTTTTGATGCATGGGGATATTTGTTACACCAGCCTACAGCTTCTTTGCTCGCGTGGTTCCGTCGGGACCTAAACTGCTCTGTCTGGCGGGTGAGATCTCCAATATATATACAAGGGGGGCACGCGCACTTCACAGGCGCCCAGCGCTGTCACCCATGGCGCCCTGCATCGCAGCGCCCGCCGCCAGATCGGCCTTGACACGCGCGAGCTCTTGGTCTTTTTCCATGATGCGGTGACGCAGCTCCTCCATTTGCCGCAACACCTCGAGGTTGGCCCGGTCCAGCATTTCGGCCTCGGCAATCTCGGCCCCACGGTCTAGGCCAGACGTGCTGTTAGCTCCCATTCAGCAGCCGGCAGTCTGGAAAAATCGCCCCAAACTTACTCCAGACGGGCCCCGTCATCGGGTAGGTCTTGCTGATATTTTGCAAAAAGTGGTCGTAGAAGGCCTCAGTCGGCTCATTGAGCACAATCTCGTCGTACCGCTCCATGACGAGCAGGTCGGGCCGCGACGGGTCATCGATCACGGTCTGGTCCTCGGGCGGGAACAGCCGCAGCATGTGCGTGAGCTTGATGGGCCGTTCTGGGAAATCGTGCAGATGTACGGCAATGACGATCTCAAACTCGCCCCACCCGGTCTCAGTCACTTCGAATGGCGGCGCCTCAACGGCTACATGTCCAAGAACTGTGAGCGCTCTCTTCTCCACCAAATATGGTCGGGGCAGGAGACATACTGCGCACTGCGTTTGTAAAACTCTCGTGCAGCCGAAACACGACTTTGCGCACATAGTGTGATATGTCGGCGCCGTTAGGCCCGCGCACGTAGACGGTCCATCGGTGCGTGTGTCCGAACTGCAATTCCGGTGCCTCGTCGGGCAGCTTGCTTGTCTCGTTGCCATAGACAATGGGCAGCGCCGCTTGGATGCCCTACTCCGGTGGCAAGCCGTGCTTGGTGAGCAACACTTGGTCACGAAGTTGCCGTGTTCATATTTCTTGCAGAGATTTGCAGCTAGTTGCTGACCTACTTTTTTCCTCCTGGTGGCCATGGCTAATGCGGCCGTGGTTGCAGCAGCATTGAGCAGCTCCACGCCGTCGAGCTCCACCAACGCACACATGAGAGTGACGTGGTCCACCTCACTGCCAAACGCCAACAAGATCCAGAGCTCCCAAAAGTTGGTCAAAAATGAATTTCTTCCGCAATCACAAAAGAACAGGAGAGAGGGGGGAGAGAGAGAGAGAGAATAAACGAATGCTACGCGGCGCTCGTCCTCTGGTTCATACGAATCGTCTGAATGCGCTCCCACTGCGTCGCAGCAGGCCCCGTGGCCTTCCAGACGCGCACGGTGCCGTCGTCGCCCGAGCTCGACAAGACCGTGCCCGTAATGTTCCACTGCGCGCGCCACACCTGCGCGCGGTGTTCGTCGAGGCACGCGACACAGGTGATCAACGGGCTCGCCGCATTGCTGTCGGCGGGTCCACCCACACCGGGCGCGGTAATGGACGTGGGGCCACCCAAGTTGGCAGCAGCCATGGCCGCAACCAAGTTGTTGTGGTGGACGGGTTGTGGTGGCAGGGATGCGGGCGCGTTGCGGTCGACGGCGGGACTTGGCGGATTGTGCACGTACTGCGAGTGTCCCGAGGCGATGCGGAACACGCGCACTTTGCCGTCGCGGCACGCGGTCGCGATGAGCTGGTAGGATCTACAGAGCATGCACAATTAACGTGAGTCAAAGCATCGAGTTTGAATCTGGCGTAGTTTGCAGTCTGCACGCACCGACCCATGGACGGCGCCCACGACACGTCGTTGACGAGATCCTGGTGGCCAACGAGGCAGTCGCCCGGGAACCACTTGCTCTTGGCTGCGTCCTGGTAATAGATGCGCGCGTTGGGTGCGCGACCACCACCGACGACAAGCATGGCCGAGGGCGTGAAAAACGGGGTCCCGCCCAAACCGCGCAGCGAGTTGGCGCCCGAATCGGGTCCATTCGACGCGGCCGATGAGGGCGGCAGCGTGTCGGCCGCATGCGCGGGCACAGGAACCGAGTACAGATGCTTGGCCTTGCACCACGAGACGGAAAGCGGGCCGTCGGCATCGCCGCGCGGATCGGCCACGACCTGAATCTCTTCGGTGAGGGTCCAGGTCGCGAGGTTGACCACGTCCATGGCCTCGTAGATGCGGATCGTGCCGTCGGCCGAGGCGGTGGCGAGGCGGAGACCGAGGTGCGCGGGCGCAAAGGCCAGGTCGGTAACGGGCGCGCGCGAATCGACGAGCCGCGCGCGCAATACCCAGCGGCGGCCAGATCTGCGGGGCTCGTGGTCGAGTTCTTCCCAGATGCGCACGGTGCGGTCAAACGAGCACGACGCGAGAAGCGTGCCGTAGTCCGGGTGCGCAAACGTGACACGCACGATACTGGCGTCGTGCGCCTTCCACGCGTCTGAAAGCTGCCAGGACGTGCGGTCGTGCTGCAAACAGTCCCAGACTTTCAGCTTTTGGTCGGACGAGGCCGTGACGAGCCGTGTGCCGTAAAAATCGAATTGCAGGTCGTGCACGAGGTCCTCGTGCGCCGTCTCGAGCAGCGACAGACCCGCAAGCGGCGGGGCTGGCGGTTGCCCTGGTGGGGGCGCGCCGCCGTGCGCGTGCGCGGTCATGGCGGCCAGATCAAATGTCTTTCAGCTGTTCAAACGAGTCTTTGTGGACTGCAGCAAGTTGCGTCGCCGAGGCGGAGAAGTGGTCGTGGGGAATTTGGGACAATTGCATTCTCTAGGTCTTGCTGCTTGCCATTTCGCGGTTCATCGTCGTTTTGGTGGCCAACGTGCGTCCACATCCCACGCAGCCTCCCTGAAGACGCGTCGTTTCGCTCTGCTGGCTCGGCATTCCCCCTCCCTCTCTGATTTCTTCTCTCTCATCGTGGTCGCCGCCGTCGGCCGCTCCTTGATCACGCTCCCCCGCCCACCCGCACTGCCATCATCGCTTCCCACTTGCTGCACTCGCGTCGCCGCGCGTTGCCCTGCCTATCGGCCACGTTTGGCCCCCTCTCGCCCTCGCTCTTGCCTGTTCTCGCCCGCTCACCACCATGGCGTCGCCGCGCAGCCCCGTCATGGACCTCTTCCCCAGCGACGGCACCGCCGACGCTGACCTTGCGCCGCCCGCCATCAGCAGCACACGCGCCGGATCCGTCATTTCGGCCGTGCCGGTCACGCCCGTCGTCGCCCAGCCGACGCTGGCGAGTGTGAACGCCGCCGAGCAACAGTGCCCGCAGCAGCAGTACCAGCACTACCAGTACCACCAGCAGCAGCCGGCCTATCCGCAGCAGATGCCCGCGCACCAACCGCAGCAGCCGTCTCTCCACCAGCAGCAAGCCCAACTGCAGGCCTTCCCGCAGCACCAAGCCTACCCGCAGCAACAGCCAACGTACTACCAGCTGCCGGCGTACCAGTCGCAGCAGCAGGTGCCGCAGGTGCAGCAGCCGCGCACGTCGGCGCCCGCGTACCTGATCCCGCCCCCGCCGCCGCCCACGTCGCTCACGGCGACCCTGACACCCGCGCACGTTTCGGCTCTACCTCCTCGCGCCGCGACGGCGACCTCTGGCCCCGCGTGGCTCCCCGCGGCCCCGCCCATGATGGTCCCGCCGCCTGCCGTACCCGTGAGCCCGTACGTGCGCTCCTACTCGCTGCCCGTGGCGCTCACGGGTCCCGGCGCGGGTGTTCCGCCACCCCCGACTGCGTCGATTGCACCGAACCCGGCGCTGCGTGCGGCTTCGCCCACGCGCCGTGCTCCGCCCACGCACATGCACTCGACCCCCGCCATGTGGACGCCCGCCGCGCCTGTCAATACGGCAGCTGTGATCAACATTCAGCCAAGCACCGCGATGCCGCCCCCACCGACGCAGGCAGCGAGCTGGGCGCCGCCCAAGCCGACGTCGGTCGCCAATGCGCAGATGGCCGGGCACTATGTTGGGCCGATGATGGTACCTTACTTTGTTCTCTCCTCGCGCTTTTATTCCGTTTTCCTCCACCTTACACTCAATGAACCTTGTCGCAGGGCACCTCGCCGCGCGTGTACCAACAGGGCGACTCGCAGACGACGCTCGTCGACGACATGAGCGGCAGCTGGGTGGCCAAAATGTCCAAGGCCGTCAGCGTACGCAAACTTGCCTGCCGTTGCGATGATCATGGCTGTGGCAACTGACGCCTCTTATCCCGCGCTAGGGCTCGGTCACGGCTGTGCTCGATAAAGTGTGGTCGGGCGCGCCCGTGACCGCGTCGACCATCCACCAGGCGGTCGGCAATGTCAAGAGTACGGCCGCAGCGCATGCGCCCGCTGGGTTCCTGGCGACGACGCGCGGCAAGTCGCCCCGGCCTGAGGCGGGCGACCGGTTGGTGTAGTATTGGGACTGGGTGGGGATTGGGGCTGCTCGCTCGTGCTGAGCGAGCTCTACGCACTGGAGAGGCCGTGGGCCGGACGGTACTGCCTGAGGACATGTTGGCGGGCCGTGGACTGGAAATGATCGCGGTCGGTGAGGTGGAATGATGAATACGATACGTAATAAAATGATTCTACTTTGCCGAGTTCCGCCACGATGACAGCCCGACCGCGTGCATGCGCGCGCACCGCGTCGCAGCCTGATCAGCACTCAGCTCTCTGCAGCTGGCGACGCGACCATCTGCAGCACTCTCGCTCGTCCCTCCTCCACCTTCCCGACTCGACCTCCTCGACCATCTCAACCGTGTGCAGCAGCTCCTTTGGCGTCGGCTCGTCTCGCTGGACCGTGGACTGGCTGCACTGGCACCCTGCAGGCGCGGCACCCCCGACAACCACCCGCGCCCGAGGCCACCATCCAAGCGTCCAACACCGTCCAACACTCGATCCGCCACCCTTCTCCAGGTACGCACCGCAGCGATGCATGGATTGACCTCAACCAGAGTGCTCTGGTGTCGCCCTCGCGGTCGCAGACTCGCGTTGGTCGTCCCTTTGATGCCGGACGGCCCGTGGAGGAGCACCAACGGGGTCAGATTTGCGTTCACGACGGCGATCAGCTGCAACCGCAGCGCTTCTCCCAATCTGAACGGATGGCTCCAGCGCTCTGACATTGCTCAATGCTTTTGCGACTGATCAAGCTTGCCCTGCCCCTCGCTCTTGTCGTGGTCGTGGTCGTTGCCGTTGCCGTGGTCGCACACTCCCTCCACGCCGATCTCCTGCTCGACAGACCCGTACTCGAAGAGCTCCGGCGCGAGCGCTGCCGTACCAAGCTCGAGCAACGACGAACAAGTGCTCCACGTCAACCTGATCAGGTATTTTTCTGCACCCGACCAATTTTCATTGACGAAGCGGGTCGAGGGCGCGGGGCTGCGTGGAACGTGCAAACTCTGACACTTTCTCTGTTGTTCGCGCCCATGCTCAGTAGGTTTTCATTGTCGGCACCTGGTCGTGTCCAGACCGCAGCGACCAAGCAAGAGCGATCACAATGGAGTCGTCGTCGGGCCTGACCTCGCCCACGTCGCCGGTCCCCGGCCGGCTCCGGGGCACGCCATTCAAGCGCACGCACCGCAAGTCGATCACGGCCGCGCGCATGCCGCGCGCGGCTGCCGATATGCCGGGCGTCGTCTTCCAGCTCCCGTTCTGGGTGGACGCTGCGCACGGGCCGGCACCGGCCACGATCACGGCACGCCCACGAACCGAGTCCATGCCGGCGTCACGCGGTCGGGGTGCCGGGTCGCCGACGCGTCGCGGCACGAGCGGGCGTACGCGGTGCCAATCGACGTCGGCGCAGGTCGCCGCAGGTCGAATCGGTAATACGCAACAAGGACCGCAACGGCCGATCTTGTCGTCGGCGGCCCTGCGTCCGTCGGACCGCGCCATATCCCCGTTCGAGAACAACACCGACAACGACGCGCTGCATCTCCACCTGCTCGCGCGGCGCGCTGCAGGCGGTCGCCGGTCGTCGACGGTGCACCTGCTCCCGGCGCACCTGCAACTTCCCGGCGGCGCAGCGTCGTCGGCCGAGTTTGACGTTGAGTCCATGGACGACACGGTGCCGGCACCGCTGCTCCTGTCCCTGCCGTGCCCCGATCTCGAGGACGAAGCCGAGAACATGCCGTCGACTCCGCCACGGCAACCTGCCGTATCGGTCCCGATCTCGCCGCTGCTTACACCATCTCGCGGCAACAGCGCGCGTGCGCCGTCTTCCGCGGCGTGGGCGCTCGATTCGGTCTGGGACGACAACAGCACCGAGGACGAGCTCGATCCGGTTCCAGCCATTGACGTGCGTGCACACTGGACGGCCGGGATCTTGCACCAGTGGGCACTGTCGGCCGCCGCGTCGGCTGCAGTTGCCAGTGTTACTGCTCCCGCTCCCGCGGCACATCCGGGCACGGCATTGCCGTCACCCGAGCCGTCGCCGGTCATGAAGCAGTCGACGTCGACGCGGCGCCGCGGGCCCGGGGCCGTGGCAACGGCTGCGGCGGCGCTGTCGGCGCTCGCGGCCGGAATTGATCCGAGCTTGCTCGGGCCGCAAAAGACGTGTGCGAGCTGCCAGGCGACCAAATCGGCGGGACACACGTGGCGCACCGGGTGGAACGAGACGATTGTGCTGTGTAACCAGTGCGGGTTGCGGTACACGTACGTCTTAATGCTGTTGACCGCGTTATTCGCCCAGAATCTGACGATTTGCTCCCCCTTCGCATATAGGCGCAACGGGCACGTGCACTGCAAGAACTGCAACTACATTCCGACCAAGTCGCAGCTCAACCAGCAGGTGGCCGTGCCGCGCTGCACGCGGTGCCGCGATCCTGTGTGCTGAGCATGACGGACTGCTGGAAGGTCCACGAGTTTCACGCCAAGTGTTTGTTTCTCTTCTTGTTGGTTGATGCCGATGTCTTCACGTACCCCACCTGTATCTTTCCCTTTCCTTCGTTTTTTTGTTTCCGTTCTTGTCTTGCCTTCGTCTTTCGTTTTTGGAGCCGCCGCCATTGTCACCATGCTGCCGGCCGCGAGTCATTTTGCTTGTGGAGGAGCTGTTGTCTCGTCACCCGACTCCGCGTCGTGTAATTATCTCGTTTTGACGCATGCTTTTTCTTGATTCGGTTTCCTGTCATCATGCACTCTCCTTCTCCATCTCGCCCAGTCACGTCGTTTGTGTTTCGATCGAATTTGACTTGGGTTCAGCATTCATCCAGCATAGTACTCCGAAAGAGTGTTCTTCGCAACTTACATGACCCCGCCCTCACGTTTAATGTCAGGAGCAGTGCTGTTCGCTGACTCCTACCATGACTGAAGCGGCGCGAGTGGCGGCAGGTCAAACCTACGCGCTCTGGGATGGGAAATATAGGTGGAGCAAGTGCACAACAAGCCCACCTATTCGATGCCGTGCTCAAACACGTTTTGATATTGTCTTTCTGGTCGTGCTTGGCAGTGGGAGTCGTTGGGGCAGCGGCCAGCTGGGGCGTTATGGAGGTTCCAGTTGCGGTCAATGGGGTTGTCAAAGTGGGTGTACAAGCCTTGCAGGCCTCCTTCAACTTCGTCTTGCGCCTCTTGGCGCCCTTGCATCATTTTGCAGGAGTCTCGATCATTCTCAGGCAAGGGATCCAAAATTGTTTTCTGGGAGCTGAAGTATCAGCGAGTGTTGCGCGCGAGATTTATCCCGTCAGGCACACGACAATCAGGAACCTCGCCATACAATGGATATGTTTCAGGGCCCTGGACTGCCATGGATTGGCGTGGATTGGCAGTCATGGTGATGTGGGAGACTCCAACGCCCAAGACAACAACGAAGGAATAAGAGTACCCGAGCTGCCCAACAGGCGGTATGGCCCGAATACTGCTGGTGTGCCGCCCTGCTTCGCAGGTCGTTCAGCTAAAAGGTCAAACGTTGCTTCTTCTCACACGCGATATTCGCCCAAAAATTACTCACCCAGAACTTCACGATGAATGCTCTTGTTGTACACGGCGCCAGTAAGAACGCGAATTCCAGCAGAAATCCCGCTGTCGCAGGCCCATCGCCCCACACACCCCACGATGCGTCTGCGCGGGCTAGTTGCGCGCCGTGTCTCTGTCATGCGTGTTCGCGTCACTTGTTGGTTGCTAGCCGTTCCAGGTCCGCAACAACGCGTAGGTCCGCAGCTCGACTCCCCGCACCACTTTCTCACTCTCGACTCGTGCTCATCGACGACTGCCACCGGACTGGACGCGACAGCCATAACTGCTGCAACAGCCGCAATGACTACCAGGAACGAATTTAGGAATAGGCACAACTGGTAAAAATAGACACAGCGAGCAAGATCACCGGCAATCTTGTGTGGCCACCACGAGTCAGTTATGCTCAGCTCTTGCTTGAGTGTGAGGCATGCTCACACACGACATGCGCATCGACGCTCTGGCCATCGTTAACCCCGCGGCTCGTGCCAAGTTTGTTCACAGCTTACGCAAGATATGCCATTTCCTTTCAGTGGCTTTCCTTGGCTATTGTCAATCGTGTCCACCGATTCGCGAGAAAAGAGAAATGAGACGCCAGACACGCTTGCCGAGTGAGTTGGATGCACGTGTGCGATGCAGACTTGCCATGGCATCACCGTGCTGATCGGCTTTTCTTCTCCGCACACGAACTGGTCGACCGCACGCCTTCACGAGCTTCACGCGTCTCTCGAACCTGGCGCAGGCCAGATATTCCAGCACGACGACGAAGAACAGGACGAAACGAGACTGTACCGGTGGACTGGCACCCGCTGCACCCACGCTGCAACTTCGCGCGCTTGGCCGGCCATCACAAGCCCAACCCAGGACGACGTGCTCGCTACTTCCACAACAATGATGATGTACCACCGCTGTCTTGCGCGCCTGCTCCACGCTCACGGTGAAAGAGAAACCTTTGTCCGGGCCATGCTCAGCGCGGGCACCGCGCTCCGCTCTGGACGCGACGTCGCGTCCTGGTCGACTGTGCCGCGCCGACATCACGGATCGCACAGCCATCACGACCAGATCAAGGACGGCAGCGGAGACATGTACCCCCACCATCATGATTTGCGCGACGCGTTGGAGACGGGTACGCACCCTGCATTTGACCTGCCCCCATCTGTGGCTCTGGTAAAGAGACTGATTTGCGCGATTGGCAGCCGAGGGGGCACGCATAACATGGATCGGCATTTGGACCAATGTTGTGCTTTCAGCGGCCAAGTTTGTCGGTGGATTGTAAGTATGTGTCTGTGATCATGGGCCACGTTGCGGACCTCTTTCGTGGGATCATGCGCCGACTTGCCGACTGAGCGATTGTTCCGTTGGTCCCTCACAGCGCTTACAACTCGCCTTCTCTTCTCGCAGATGCGGTACGGATTCGATTGTGGGCCGCGCACCCCATTCTCGAGCAATCCCTGACTCACTTCTTGTTGCTCTCCACCCATTTTCGCAGGGTCACAACGTGTCGGACCTCGCCTCCGACTTTGTCACGCTGTGGGCGATCCGTCGCGGCCGCCGCGCGCCGTCGCCCGAGTTTCCGTGGGGCCATGGACGCGCTGAGACGCTCGGCACGTTTACCGTGTCGGGCATGCTTTTGGGGGGTGCCGCGCTGTTTGCGTTCCACTCGGGTGGACAGCTCGCGGAGCTGATCCCGACCACGAACACGGCCGTGCACTTACCCGGGTGGATGCCGCACCATCACCACCATGTCTCGGGGATTCCTCTTGACGGGTGGGCGCTCGCGCTGGCCGCGGCCGGGTGGTCCGTCAAAGAGGCGCTCTACTTGGCGACCGCGCACTTGGGCAAGAAGCTCAACTCGCAGGTAGCGTTCCGAGATAGGGCGGAGACGTTTCTGGAAGCCGCCAGACTGATCTGGGTGACGTGTCTAGGTTCTCATGAGCAACGCGTGGCACCATCGGTCTGACGCGTGGGGGTCAGCGGTCGCGCTTGCTGGCATTGGCGGCGCGATGGCCGGGTTCCCCGTGGCGGACCCGATTGGCGGGATTATTGTCTCGACCATGATCGCGCGCGTCGGGTGGCACATGGCCGTGTCGAGTGCGCGCGACCTGTGCGATGCGTCGGTGGTGCGAAATGTCATTGTGGTGCGAACTACAAGTCACGTCGACGGTTTGCGTGCTGACTATTCGCCTCGCCTAATCGTAGGACGAGACCGTGCGCGAATCATTGAAGCAGGCGGCGCATGATGCGCTCGTTGACTCGTACTACTCGTCGAGCTTGCGGATTTCGAGGTGCGCTGCGTTTCCCTCCATTCGTGGTGCATAATCGACCCTCGCTGACCCTAACCACTGATTCGCTATCCCAGCGTCCGCGCGCGCCAGTCTGGACCGTATATTCTCGCTGAGATCAACGTCTCTGCCACGCGCGCACCGACCGACGGCGACGCACGGCTGCCGCTGCATGTCGTCGAGGTGATTCGCGAAAAGGTCAGGGCAGTGCCGCACGTGCGCGACGTGGTCGTCGTGTTCAAGCCGTGATCGTGCCGGTCGTACAATTATGAGCAAGGACGACAAACGGGCGGGAACCGTCGCTTCTCGTCCGTTCCAGCCGACCAAGGGCAGGCACAGTAACTAGAATCTGGGAAACAATTGATGTCCATGGATGGTACAAATTAGGAAAGAATATTCTGCGTGGTGGGCGCTCGGCCAGTACTGTTCTTACTCTGTTGACACTTTCAAGGTTTCTTCCTTCAAGAGCGCGTGAACGGACGCGTTCCGGCCCAATCCGACCAGAGGGTGTTTGACAGCAGACACGTCTCGCTGATGGCCCAGTACGCCGATTTTCGCAAATTCCCAAGGCCACTGTGTGCCGCCAGACGCGAAATTCCCACACGGACCAAGCCGGCCAGCGCCGAGGGCCGCCAAATGACCCATGCCGCACTCCTGGTCCGTTGCTTGCCGCATAACATACTTTCCGCAACGTGTCGCCACGCGCACTATTTGCACTGGACCCGCTACTCGCGTGGGCGGACGCGTCGGCGCCGGCAGGGCGCGCCAGCCTGCCTTCAGTGGTGGGTTCGCTCGAGCGATGGGCATCCAGACGATAAAAGCGCGCGGCTCCCATGTCGCTAGAGCGTGATACCGACGCGCTTGCTCGCTCCTCTCCCGCTTCATTCGCGTTTTTGTCGGCCGCGTCGAGACGATTCCAGTTTAGCGAGCCCTGCTGTCGACACTGATCAGCACTGCACGCAAGCCGCGTTTAAACAAGTCGTCGGCTTCTCGTTCTCGTCGTCTCCCACTGCACCAGCTCCAGCGCAGAATATCGTGAAGGAAACGACGCGCATCCGCCTCTTCGCGTTGTTTATCATTCCTCGGTATAAGTAAACGTCAAATCGCGACGAGGCACAGCAGCGACACCAGCACCCCCGCCAGCATTAACAACACGGCCACCCGCCGCACCTTCAAGCACTCGAGTATAAAACGACCACATCCACGATCACCACGATGCGCTCTCTCTGGACTGTCCCAGTTCGTCGCGCCGCGACCGCCGTGTCTGCTGTTCGCTCCGTTCGAGGTTTGCCATCGGCCACGCTTCTCTCGCTGCAAGCACGCTACGTGCACCGTTCGACTACCGACGTGCGTGTGACAGTCTTCCGCTCTCCTTTTTTTTTCGCCACCATGGCCGCCGAAAATGAAGTTGGTCGAGCGAGCTGCAACAAGTGATCGCGTCGGGCCGGCGCAATGTGGAGGAGAGCGGGGCACGCGAGACGCGACGCTGCCGCATCCATGTGCACCCTGCTGCCATGACCTGTGGCGCTCGATATCTTGAACGATTCGAGCCCCCCCTGCCCGTGCTCGCTTGTCGGTCAAATCCCGCAACGCCAGAGCCGAGAATTGCTCGAGAATTAAGGCTGACGACGACCGTGGGCCTCCTAATCTGCTCTTGAATAGCGTTATCCCGTGGCTCGCGTCGCGTCCAACCCCGCGACTGAAACATTGGCATCGGCCGCAAACGCGTCGTCGGCCACGTCCACTCTTGCCGCTCGCCGATCCTTGACGACAGCGACCATGCCGGTCGCGCAACCCGTGTCGGCCTCGGGCGAGCACCCGCCGGGCGCCGCGCTCGTTGGGACAAAGTACGTCAAGGTACTACTCGCCGCTCTCGTCATTCTCGCTCTTTGATTCTCGCGCTGCGGCACACAGACGAGCTGATCTTTCGCGCCTTCATGATGTGCTCCACCACCCTTCTTCACCTGGAACCCACTCGATGACCGCCCGAACCGTGACATGACAAACATGCAGGTCCCGAAAAACGACCCGTCGCAGGCCAAGGAGGCCAACGATGCGCCCAAGTTCCCGGTCGCGCCGCGCATGACGGCGGCCAAAGACCGCGTGCCGCACGTCGCATCGATGGACCAATACCGCGAAATGTGGCAGCGGTCCGTCGACAAGCCCGCAGAGTTCTTTGCTGAGGTGCGCAGTCTGTCCATCACATAACAATGACGTCGGAATGTGACCCACCTCATCGTTCTCTGCCCACCTGCAGCAAGCGCGCGAACTCCTGTCGTGGATGACGCCCTTCTCGGTCGCGCACCACGGCGACCTGAACCACGGCGACGCGTCGTGGTTCCTCGACGGCACGCTCAACGCGTCCTACATTTGCGTCGATCGGCACGCGTTTGCGACCCCAGACAAGGTCGCCATCATTTACGAGGCCGACCACCCGGACCGCCCGCACGTCGAGATCACGTACAGAGAGCTGCTTCGCCAAGTGTGCCAGCTCGCAGGTGCCCTGCACGCTCAGGGACTGCGCAAGGGCGATGCGGTCGGGATTTACTTGCCCAACACGGCGCATGCCGTCGTGGTGCGTATCCGTTGCGGATTTGCCGCTTCGACTTTTGTGCCCTTGCTCGCAACAACGCGAAACTGAATTATTTCCGCGCTTACCACCCTTCTCCACCCGATCTTGTAGGCCATGCTCGCGTGTGCGCGTCTCGGTCTTGTGCACTCGGTCGTCTTTGCCGGTTTCTCGGCCGAGGCGCTGCGCGACCGTCTGCGCGACTGCCAGTGCAAGGTGCTGATCACGGCCGACCAGGGCATGCGCGCCGGCAAGGAAATCAACATCAAGTCCATTGCCGACGAGGCGCTGCGCGAAGCGCCCATGGTGCAAAAAGTGATTGTGCACAAGCGCACGGGCAACCCGAACGTGAAGATGGACCCGACGCGCGACATTTATTGGGACGAGGCCGTCAAGTCGCACCGCCCGTACTGCCCGCCCGTGCCCATGGCAGCAGAGGACCCGCTGTTCATGCTCTATACGTCCGGGTCGACCGGGAAGCCCAAGGGGCTGATGCACACGACGGCCGGGTACCTACTCGGCGCCGCGCTCTCGACCAAGTACGTGTTTGACGTGCACGAGGGCGACAAGTTTGCGTGTGTCGCCGACGTTGGATGGATCACGGGTCACTCCTACATTGTCTACGGCCCGCTGGCCTTGGGCACGACGACGCTTGTGTTCGAGGGCGTGCCGACCTGGCCCGAACCCGACATGTACTGGCGACTCATCCAGAAGCACAAGCTCACGCAGTTCTACACGTCGCCGACGGCCCTGCGTGCGCTGCGCAAGTTTGGCGACGAACCCGTGAAAAAGTACGACCTGTCGTCGGTGCGCGTTCTCGGGTCGGTCGGCGAGCCGATCGATCCCAACACCTGGATGTGGCTGCACGACGTGGTCGGCAAGGGCGAGGCCGCGATTGTCGACACTTATTGGGTACGCGCCCTTCTTCCATTCTTGTTTGCCGCAACGATGACAGCCCTCCTCATTGACCACTGTTCTCCACCCACTCCAGCAAACGGAAACGGGCGCACACGTCCTCACGCCGCTTCCCGGTGCGATTGAGACCAAGCCGGGCAGTGCGACCGTGCCTTTCTTTGGCGTGCGCCCCGCGATCCTCGACCCGCAGACGGGTGAAGAACTCGAGGGCAACGACGTGTCGGGTGTGCTCGCGTTTAAGCAGGCGTGGCCGTCCATGGCGCGCACCGTCTTTGGCGACCACGACCGGTACCTCGAGACCTACGTGCGCCCGTACCCGGGCTACTACTTTACGGGCGACGGATGCACGCGCGATCACGATGGGTACCTGTGGATCAAGGGTCGCGTTGACGACGTCATCAACAATGCCGGCCACCGTCTTTCTGTTGCCGAGATCGAATCGGCGTTGACGGCGCACGAGACGTGCGCGGAAGCTGCGGTCGTGGGCGCGCCCGACGAGATTGCGGGCCAGTGCGTGATTGCCTTTGTCACTTTGAAACATACGCACATCCCCACCAGCGAAATTCCGGCTCTTTTGACGTATGCCGTCCGCCGCTCGATTGGGCCTATGTACGTTTTGCTTCCACTTTCCCAACCGGCCGTGCTGGCACTCTCGTTTGGTCGCTGACACCGTTCCGAATTCGACTTGTGCAGTGCTACGCCGAAGCGAATCATCATCGTGCCAGACCTGCCCAAGACGCGCTCGGGCAAGGTGATGCGCCGGATCCTGCGCAAGATTGTCGCGAACGAGACCGATTCGCTCGGCGACCTCTCGACCTTGTCCGACCCGTCGGTCGTTCAGACAATCATCGACCTCTACAACAACAAGCAGTAGGAACGCTCAGTCGCGGCAGTCGAGGCCGCCACATGAACTTTGAAGTTGGATACCGAGCCGGCTCGTAATGGGCTCTCGTAGCTGTTGGTGGCGCGAAAATACCAAGCGCCAGTAAATCATATTTCCCGTCATCAATTCAGTCGCCGCCGTCACATTACTTTGCCCACGTTCATCTGCTTGAACTTGGCCAAATTGCGCTCGTATTGACGTGTCAGTTCCTCCAGTTCCGGATTCGTGTCGCAGTCGAGCAGCGCCGGCGGGTTGGATCGCGAGCGCCGCGGTGGGCCCGTGTCCGTGATCGGGCGAGCGAGTGACGTGGTGGAACTTGTGCTGGATGCCGAGAGCGGTGGGAGCGTCGGGACCTTAGGTTTCGGGATTGACGCGGCGTACGCTTGCATCTACGAAGCAAGCAAATCCTCGTCAGTTCGCATCACAATTTCTCGTGATAGCATTTGCTCGGAGGTATGAGAGAGAGGCCGACCTTGCGCCGACGCTCCCGCGCCATATCTGCTGACGGCGATCGACCGAGGACCCCCATGGCTGCACTTGACGCCGTTGCCGACCGCACGAGCCCCGTCGTGGCCAGTACCGCCGGCAGCTTGTTGGGATCCACAGCCGCTGCTGCCACCACAACTGGCGTCGCGCGTCCGTCACCTTCCACCTCGTCGGCCGGTCCCGGCGGCCGTCGCGTGCTATGCTGCATGCGCAGCTGGTGCCCATACGACCGCGCACGACGTACGCGCTGTAGCCGTTCCTGGAACTCGGGCGCATCGCGATTGATCGGCAAACCACCAAGTTTGACGGGCTCGAGCAACTGCGCGCGCGGTACCGTCTTCTTGGTCGGTGTCGCGGCCGTATCGGTCGTGCTCGACCGCTCGTGCGCGTGTCTCCGCGGACTGTCTGCGTCGGCCACGGACGCGGTTCTGCCGTTGGGGCTCGACGCCAGGTGGTGCGCGGATGGTGCAAAGAAGCGTGCGGCCGAAATGACAGCGGGTGCGGTGGAAGTTGAAAGCAGGTCCCAGGACGATCCGGTCGTATCTGAGAGCGGCGGCGCGATGGCGGGAATCACGTCGGAGCCAGACGATGACGGTGCGGCGGGGTTGGTGGCCCATTGCAGCCGGTACTGCATCGTTTTCGGCTCGGAAACCGGTGGAGACGCCTGTGGTCCCTCGGAAACGGATGCACATCCCGCGGCAGCCAGATCCACGAGCACTCGCGACCGCGGCGGTCCCACGGCAGTCGGCGTGTCGGCCTCGTCGGTCACGGGCGTCTTGAACCCGCGCGATGCGCCGGTACGTCGTCCACCGCCCACTTGCCCACCAGCATTCGCGCGCTGCGGCGAGGACGGGTAGCCCAGCGCAACGGTCGGCGCTAAATCAAACTCGGCGACTTGCAATTCCGCCAGCGCTTCGGTATCGGCCGCAGCACTGTCACCGCCGAGCCACGACGCAGCCGTCGCGTCCCCGCGGTACAATTGCTTGGTGCATACGGCCGTCAATGCATCGAGCGTATCGCGGCCCCACGGATCCGTCCATTGCTTCATCGCCTGGTCGAGCGTCTTGATTGCAGGTGCGTCGCGCGGTCCCGCGGCCACGCCGGGAGCAGACTTCTTACCATTCGGACCGGATTTACGAGATTTTGGCGGTGGCATGGCGGGAGCGGCGAGTCGCGACGTCGTGGATAGCCTCCATATGCTTGACCAAGCGAGGAAATCACCCGACACAACACTCGTGCTGCAGTCCCGCCTGGATGGAGGACGTTGGTAATTTAATGCGGCAAGTTGGATTGGAAATGGACGCCTGCAGGTGAGTGTTTGATTCGACTTGGCCACGGTCAGCACGAGAAGCATATGCTTTGTGAGTTTGTGATTTTTGGCTCCAAGCATCCAAACCTCCAAACACCTGCAAAAACATAGTCCATGCAAATGCACAGTCCTCATCTCCCCTTCAGTCTATTTATTGTGAACTAAGTTGTGGACCCTACCGAGGTAGACAAGAGCGAGGAGAGCCGAGTTAGTACAATAAAGAAATCCAGAATGGCCCGCCGTCCATTCAAAGCCGGCCAAGGACACGTACCACCAGTTCAACTGTGTGCTCCACCCGAGTCGAATGCTCTCAAAGATTAGGCTCTGAAACTCCTCGGCCGCCTCGTCCTCGGGCATGCCTAGGCAGAACGCGTCGCGCAGGTACGTCAAGTCGTCGACCGTCTGCAGCTCCGGAATCCCCGTCGAGAGCATGAGCAGGAACAGGTTTATGAAAATGTTGGCGTTCCGGCGCAGGATCAGGTACGCGCGCACGCACGTCGCGACAAAGAAGTCAAAGTTGGCCGGGTTCTTGCGTGTAATCACATAAATGAAGTCGGGCGTCAGCACAAACGGCGCACGCTCGCGCCGGATCCCAAACTTGCGCTTGATGTTGCCAAGAAAGTGCCCGAAATCAATGTGGAACAGGTGACCCTGCTTGGAGCACATCAGATTGTCGTTGTGCCGGTCGCCGATACCGAGGCAGTACGTGGCGACGCAGTAGCCCGCACAGCTGCGTGTGAACGTGGCCACGGCGCGGTCGTACTCGGTCTCGACGGGTGGGCTGTCGGGCGCCGTGAACAGGTTGAGCATGCTCGTGCCGCGCGACGCCTGCACGCCTGCGGTCCCCGCGTTCGCGGCCGCCGACCCGGGACCGCCGCTGTTGTGCTGCCGGATCCAGGTCTCGAGCGGCTCCTCCTTGAACGCGGCCGTGGAACCTCCGTACGCGAGCTGGATCGACGAGACGGTCGCAGAGTTGGGCACGACTTGAATGAAGCCTTGGTCGCGGCCCGTGCTCATGCACTCGTACAGGGTCATGTTCAGGTCGAGCCCGTTCTCGCGCCACAGTCGGTCCATGATGCGCATCATTTGCAGCGTCAGCGAATCTTGGCGCAGATCGTCGCCCGACTTGTACATTACGCAAATCTCCGAGGGGATCGGCGAGATGGCCAGCGTCGGCATGGCTGGTGGGCTCGGTGTCGCCGGTGACAGTGGGGCACGACTTGCCGACGTTGGCGACGAGGACGAGGGCGTCAAGGCTGCGTCGGTGCTCGTTGGCCCCGGTGCCAAGCTCACGTCAATGCGCAGGCCGAGCGGCGAAACGGCCTTGCTGAACCCGGACGTCAAAATGAGCGGCGCGGCCGTGGCCGATGCGGATGTGGCTGCGAATGCGGATGGCGGCGCGGCGGGAGCAGCGGGGACGGAAACGGCCACGGTCGAGGTCGCTGCATAAACGGCAGTTGCACCGACAAGACTCGATGTCGATACGGACACGCTCACAGCCTTGCCCATGGGCACGGCCACGTCGCTGCTGCGGAACGTAATCCAGAGCGGCAGCTTTTTCGAGTCCATGTACTTGCACTTATGCACCAACGTCTCCACAATGTGCCACTCGGGGTTGAGTGGGACCGACTGGCCCGGTGCTATCTCAATCGCGCGCAGCATGTTGACGAGCACCGTCTTGCGGTCCGACGCGCGCGTGTTCTTGACCGCGAGGGCCGTCTCGTGCAGCTTGTCAACGAGCCGCTGCTGGTGGAGCAGGTCCGGGATGCGGTCGGGCACGCCTTTGAGGTAGGCTTCGAGCAACATGGTGTAGAGCGTCGTCATGTTGCTGTTGTCCATTTCCGCCTATTCGAGCGTCGTTCGTCGTTAGGTCACGAGCAAAGGCTGCAGGAAGATGAGGGCACACACCTTGATGGTCCAGAAGAACCGGTGCCCAATTCTTTGGCTGGTCAGCGCGCGGTTGAGCAGAAAGCGCGCGAGTGCCGAGTCAAAGTGCTGCTCAAACGAGAGAGCCTGGACGAGCTGGAGCAGGTAATCCTCGAGCTCGCTGTCGGCGAGAATGGCCAGCGTCTGGACGGCAAATCGTCGAACTTCGTCGTCGCAAAACTGGCCGTCGAGCAACAAGAGTGCCGTCTCGATGGATATTGGCCGCCAAATCTGGAGCAATCTGTCCGGAAATGAAAGCAGCGTCAAATGTGGTAAAATCGGAGGGGTAAAGATGCAAGCAAGCAACCACCGCGACAACAATCCCATACCGATAGACTTCAATCACGTCGGCCAGCAGGTCCCAATTCGCAGCGAGAAGTAGTTTGGGCAGCGACTCGGGCAGATTGACGAGGTAGTACCGGTGCTTCCAAAGAATCGCGTTGCTCGCGTCATCGAGCTGAACCAGCGAGTCCCACTTGAGGGCCTGCTCAATCACGTCCAGGTCCGGGCCGACCGCGTCGACTGCCTGTTCCAAGGCCTCGTCCAGGTTGCGAATGGCCAAGACGGTCTCATCAAGGCCCGGGAACACGACCTGGTGCGAGTAGGTCATGAACTGGAGCGATAGGAACGGGCCGACATTCGAGAGCGTCGGCGTGCAGGGCCCGACGATATTGGCCGGCTGGCCCTCGCAGAGCCGGTATATCGAGGCGCTTTGCACGATATGACCGCGATCGTCAAAGAGCGGGACGCTGACACCGCCAATCGGGATCGGCGTGGGGTATCGACCAGGCTCGGCTCCGCGCTTGGCCGGTGCCGGGAGCCCGTAAAGCGTCAGGCAAAGGCGCGCGTTGCGCGGCAAGTTGAAGAGCGGCAGGTCAAAGATGATGCAGTTTTGCCAGCGCGGGTCGGCGATGGCCTTGAGCGAATGCGTGCGGACCGATGCACACAGCGGCTTGCCAGCAAAGTAGACGGCTGCCTCGACGTAGACTGAGTCGATGGCCTGGCCCGTCAGGTTGATTCCCTCGGCCTTAACGACCTCGACGCGGAAATTCATCGACACGTCCCATAAGCTCAGCCACTTGACCTCGACCCCTTGGTCGGCGTGACCGCGCAAAGTGATTTGCGAGTGCTTGCCGACGGCGGCGGCACCTTCGTCAATCATTGCGCTGCTCGCATTGGCCCGACTCGCAGGGCTCTCCGACGCCTGCGACATGAACGACGACGGGCTCGCCTCGGACGGCGACTGCAGGTCGGTCGGTGTCCTCGAAATGATGAGGTTGATAGGCTCGGCGCGCCCAACGTAATGCCGAATCGAACGATGGTCAATCAACCGGTGTTCCGGGTGCAGATGCCCGTCGCGGTCCCAGCACTTGAGCGTGAACGGGTGCGGCGGGATGATCGCAAAGGACTCTGTCTCTTGCGAGTCCGATTTTGCGTCGCTCGCGCACGCTTCGAGCACCTCGACGACGTTGTACTTTTCGGCAATCCGCTGCACGATACGGTGCACGACCTCCATGACGTCGCACGACATGGTCTTGACGGCTTGGTCCGATGGGAAATGCACGCGAATCGGGATGCGGCCGTTCGTTTCCTTGAGCTTGGCTGTGAGCCAATGCGGCAAATCGCTGCGGTCGAGGTACCGCGGAAGCCGCTCCGTCTTGGCCGCGCGGCGCACGTTCCACCAATTTGTGCGCACGCGCTCGACGGTCGCTCGTTGCCGCGACAGCTCAAAACAGTTGGGCGAGACGTCGAGGAGCGAAGCAATGTCGGGCGGCAGCGGGCTGGGCCGTTCCACTGGTGACGGGCCGAGGACGAGACGACAATGGTGTTTCGGCATGAGCGTCGAGAGCGTCGACTGCTGCAGCGACATGGACTCGTCGGCGATGAGCACGGGGACGCCGAGCGTCGGGTGCGTGTAGCTCAGGGACCACTCGCCCGAAGAGGCCTCGTCGGACGGCGACTCGCCTCTGCACAACTCCGCCAACGCGAGAGCCTTGACCGCTGCAAACGAGTCGGTACCCAAAAAGCTGCCCACCGACAGTCTCTCGACCCCCGCGACCGTGGCCGTGACCATGACGTGGAACGGCTCGCTCCCCGCAAACGAAATCGCGGCAATGCAGTCCGGTCGTGTGCGCCGCTTCGCCGTGGGCCCCGCCTCGTCGGCCTCGATCTGCTGCGCGAGTGCGTCGGGTGCAGCCAGCCGGTTTACTGCCCAGCTTACCTGCCCGGCCCCGACAGAGAGCGACGAGCTCGTGCCGACGCTGCTCGACCTCCGACGCTTCTTGAGCACGTCCGACATGTGCATTTCCCGCAGAAGGTCCTCGACGGTAACAACGCGCGGCTGCCGCGTCGCGAGGTGCCCGAGCGACAGCCGACGCTTGCCCTTGATACCGCCCTCCTCCTTTTCGCGCACGAGCATGGTCACCGTATCGTCGAGCTCGACGTGGCCGCCGAAAATATCTTCGAGTTCCGGCACATCGCCAAAGACAATGTCGGTGCCGAGCAGTCGCGGCTCATGGCCGTCCGAGAGGTCGAGGTACAGGGCGAAGTTGCGCTCCTCAAACGCCTCGCCGACGAGCGCCTTGAGTTTCGCGAGACCGCGGCTCAAAACGACGGCCGCGGTCGTGATAGGCGTAATCCGCACATTCGTCACAACGCCCTTGGGCAAAACGACGCGGACGCTCGGCGTGCGCATCGTCATGCAGTTGACATGCATCGGCGGCGGGACCGCGGCGCGCGTGAGCGTCGCGTACTGACGCGGCGGCGCAATCTCGTCTGTCGCCTCCTCGGACGCGTCCGAATCCTCGTCGACATAGTCGAGGGCCAGCGTCGTGCACACGACGCGAAACAGCAACGGCTCGCCGTGCAAGAAGTGGTCGAGCTCGGCAATCAGAATGTGGCCCTGGAGCGGCACCTTGCCTGTCATGTCATCGTCCATCGCGCCGACCTGGTGCAGCTCGAAATCGTCCTTGGTGCAGTCGGCATTGAAGATGCGCTTGAGCTTGAGCGCGCATTTCTCGAGTACCGATTCGACCGTCGCGTCGGGCGAAATGGGCAAGTTGGTGCAAATTCCCTTGGGCAAATCGAGCCGAATGAACCGCGTTGTGATGAGCGACTTGGACCCTCCAACACCGCTGGGCACCTGCCGGCCCGCAGGCTCGGACGCCCCGATCGACCCGTCACCCGACTTGAGCGGCACCAGCTCCGAGTTGCGCCGCGACCGGTAGGTCTGCGACGACGTCGAGAGGCGCCGAAGGAGGGCCGAGTCGTCGGCGCGATACGCCTCGATCAGCGAAAACAGGTTCTCGGGATCGTCCTCGACGGTCCCCACCACGGGGACCGGAGAGAGCAATGTCCTGTTCGGCTGGACCGTTTGCGTCTGGTGCTTGAGGATAAAAGTCGGCTCGAGGTTTTGCGCAATGCAGCTCTCGACGTACGACAGGTGCTCGACCACGGCCGCTGCGCCAAACGTGATGCGCTGGTCCGGGTCCGTGAATACCATGTCATCGACCGACTCGGACAAGACACGCCGCGCCTTGACGAGCACTTTTTCGAGCAATTGCGCGATCGTGGTCCCAGAACTGCACGCGACGTGCGTCGAGTGTGCCGGGCTAATTACGACCTTGATGATGAGCACGCCCGAGGCCGAGCGTTTCACGTCCTTTGGCAGGCCAGTGCCAAGAGCCGGCGCGGTCGAGTAGTCGCGCAAAATCGACAGCGGCGATGCCGGCACCGAGTCGGAGCGAGGCACCCGGCCAGTCGCAGCGGATGCGGCGGAAATCGCAGCGGCCATGGCCATGGACCCAAATCCCTGCCGCGTATGCCCGTTCGGCGAGGTTCGTTTGGCAAGGGACAAATTCGACCCGGCCAGCGACGACGGCGTGGATCCCTGCAACTCCGAGTCCGAATGGGTCGGTGACGGAATCTCCAACTTGAGCGGGAGCGCCGTCGACGACGCACAGGTGGAGGTGACGCGCGACCGCGTCTCGCCCTCGGCATGGTCGGGCGGCGCGTCGGCCAAGGGCGTCTGCTGCGACAGCGTCGAGGAACGATGTCTCAGTGCTTTGCGATGCATGCTCCCGTCCGAGCCGCTGCCCAAATGGAACACGTTGAGAAACGACGGAAGCGACGTGGAAATGGACCCCTGACCCGAGCCGCCACGGCGACGGCTGGTCACGGGAAACAGTCGGAAATGGGGCACGACGTTGGCCTCTTGGCACCGCCCGACGTAGGTGCTCGACGAGATGAATTGCGCCAAGTCAACGTCCTAGCAAGGCAGGTGCCCAAGCGCGAGAGGTCAGGAACACCTGTCGCCAGTCGACGTGACGCGCGTGCAACGTGCAAAAACGCACTTTGCCGTCGGGATCCACGAGGCCGAACGAGTCGAGGCTCTCGGGAAGGCAGCCCATCGTCTAGAAATGAACCCATGTTTTCCGTCAACACCATGTTCTTGATCAAACGCGATCAATCCACTGCACCGATCACCCACCCTGAGCTTGGCCAAGGCCGCGTCGAGTATGGCTTCGAGCCGCGCGCGCCGGTCGACACTCAGCGCCGTGACAATGTCGTAGTACTGCACACGCGCGACGAGAATGCCGCTTTCGGAACCATGGCGGGCCAAACTTGAGCTGCTTGATGACGGTGGCGGTGCCGGCACCGCGGCCGAGCCGGAATCGATGGGGGGCAGGCCCGACTTGCGGCGCGCACTCTTGAGCAGCGACGCCATGGCGGAGACGGGGGTAACTTGTCGGAACCTTTTGATGAAAGCCGCTGCATCAAGTTGCTGTTCTCGTCGCGGTCATTTGGTGGGTCAACGGTCGAATTCGTGTGGTTGTCGGCCGTGGCCGACTTGGAACAGTGCAACTTCCGCCAGTCGCGACCACATGCGATCTGTCGTGATCGCATCCGAGTTTTATATCTGTCGCTGCCAAAACTCGACAACAGAGAGGTCCAGCGCCTGCCCCCGAACCGTCACGGACGAACTGCTGCAGGCGCGTTTGTCGACATTGTTGGCACTTGACAACACGGCAGCCAGGTCAGGGGTATCCAGCAGGCACGAACAAACGGTTTGATTCATTGTTTGCCTTGCCCTTAGTTCGCCAGCAGCCAACATCCTTGCAACCAGTCCTCCATGCCACCATCTTCCCTTCCTCGACGCCGTCCGTAGTCATGCGGTCCCACCGCGGAGCCATCCGCTCCCCGAGCGCCTACTCATCCCCGTCCTCAAATGGCGTCTCAAAGTTGTAGCGCTTCTCCTTGGACCGCTCACGCTCGGCAAGCGCAAGCTGCCGTGCTTCGTCGAGCAGCTCCGTCTCACGCGCGTCGTCGGCGAGCTGCGCAAAGTAGACGAGCATGCCCGCGGCCACCAGGCAGAACGTCTACAAAAAGTGCCAAAGGTCAGTTACCATCTTGCTTAGCAACGGACAGACGGATAGATAGAGCGAGACACACCTCAATGACGCCCAGCGCAATCGCCGTCGTGGCAATGGTGCCGATCCCCTGCGTGAACTTAAGCTTCATCGACTGGATGCACGGCGTCGTGGTCGGGCACGCGTCGGGCACAGCCATTTCCGAGCTGTCGTGCAGGCCACAGCACTTGAGGTACTTTTGGATGCGCCGCAGCACCGACTGGTCCGTCTCGTAGGCGTTGGTCCACGCTTGCGTAATGTAGTACTCGACCTAGGTCAGCACCGGCGTGAGCAACGTCGCCGGCCAGAGAAAATGGGCCAGGACCGGGCACACGAACATCCTCCTTGTGACTCGCCGCCACGGCACCGAGCACGATTTGGCCAAAGATGAGCAGCGTGAGGAGAATGAAGTAGATGCGGATGAACAGACGCGCTTCGTTTGCGACGCCAAAGCACCCTGGAAATCAGTCAACGCAACATGAACGTCAGGTTCAATATCGTAAGCCGGTTTGGACATGCGAGAGGAGCACCGCGCGCGTACCGACGAGCGAGACGACGGCAACGACCAGCCCAAGAAGAATGCACGAGAGCGGTAGGTTCGACGATACGATCCCCACGACCGAGTCGCTCGAGTACCCGTAGATGCCGACCGCCAACAGGCCCACGGACGCAAGCTAGAGTATGGTTTCGTGAGCTCGTGGAAATTCTTGAAGGCGAGATTCTCCCTGGAAAGTCGCCTTACCAGGGATAGAACGTTCACGAGGAGCATGGCATTCTTCAGGATGAAGATGGTCCCGCGGATGCGGCGGAGCCGAGAAAACCACGCGGCAATGGATCTCGCCATGCTTTTGGAACGACTGCGGGGGCTATTCGAGTATCGGGGGGTCTTGAGAGTGGACGAGCGAGCACGCGTTGAGTTGGGTGCAAGGGCGAGAACGGGGAAGACCAGCGTGGTTGACGCTTCGAATGCGACAAGTTGCGGGGAATTGGACAGATCTCGAAGGAAGCGGAGAGACAGGAAAAGCTGCAGCTCAGGATCAGGATGAGGACGACAAGGATGAGCCCAGCGCGCAGCAACAGAAAGATCACAAGTCTTTACACTCGGCTGTCGCGACGCGTTTGATCAAGTTCATTTTGTGCCCATGACCAACAATACTTGATTTACTTCGCATCTCGAACGACGACGACGACGACGTCCGCTCGCGGCCCATCGCTCTCTGATCGATCCACTCTTCCCAACTCTCTGCAACTGCTTACAGCCGTGCCGGTCCCGGCTCGGCGCCTCTGATTCAAGTACCGAATCCTGACCGCGGCGCTGCGTTACCCGCCGCTCGTCGCCTGTGCCCCCGTTTCGCGACGAGAAGTGCTAACCCTCTTTCGCAAGATTTGCTTCCGCGACGGCCTCGCTTTGGTCCAACCCGCGCGCTCGACTAATCGGTCGGCCCCGACGCGTCTTCAAGCGTTTCGGTCTCTGCTGGGCCCGTTTGTCTTCGCCCAAGAATGTCCAACGCTGCAAACAAGGCTCCGTCATCTGTGGCCGGCTCTGGCGCACCCGTTCCCGCCAATTCTGCGGCCGCGGCGCCGAGCGCTCCTCCTCTCGTCGCATCTGGGCCAGGCAAAAAGGGTGCTGAGGATATCCAGCCACCGGCCAGTTTTGTCGGTACGCACCCGGCGTCGCACGCATCCATCTGATTGAGTGACACTCACGCGCCGCGATTCGCGCAGGGCCCGTCATGCCCAAGGTCCAGCACCCGCTGTTCACGACCACGGCCAATGACTATGGCAGCACGCCAGCAACCGATTTTCCCGGGCGGTTCACGGTGAGCCAAAAGTTTACCGAGGTACGGCTCGCACCCGTTATCGTGCACGTTCGCGTGGCGTCTACCGGGAACTGACTGACTTTGCGGCCATCTTCCGTTGTAGCACTTGAGTCGGTCGGGCCTCTACCGCAACTACTCGCTCAACACCAAGATTTCGCCGTGACCTGTGGGTGGAGAGAAGAGGGACTCGTAAGGGCTAGCGTTCTGTCATTCTTCTGATATATCTTGTCGGTGCGGGCGGCTGTGGTGTGCATGAGCGAGTTGAGAGGAGCACAGTTGCCGCACGAACGCGGAAAATATCCAAGAGCAAACCCAAGAGAATCCTCGCTCTCAGCAAATAATCAAGCGTTCTCCGGTATTTCGTCCGATCCTTCCAGTGCAAGCCCTCCGCAAATCAATTCCCGCCATAGTCCAATGTCCCAGTTCTCAACCCCCTCTCTCCATCGCGGCGCCGCTACTTTGACTGCAGCACGCTCGTCCCAAACACGCTGCCGCTCACCCCATCCGCAGCCCCACCCGCCAACTCGCTCGTCGGCACATACGTAAACCCGGCAAACTGGCCCTGCACCGTCTGTGAGAGCACGCTCTCATTCACGACCGAGTCGCACGGCACCTCATTCGTAAACTCTTGGTCAAAGTTGGACGTGTCAAACGCGTTCTCCACCGTAGGCTTGAACGGCGGCGTGATCGCGCGGCGGTAGAGCGCGTCCCAGTCAATGGGCGCCCAAAACCCGTGCGCCTTGATGTCGGCTGCGCCCTTGGCGCCGAGCCGCTTGTCCGGGTCGCGGTCGAGCAGCTTGGTGAGCAAGTCCTGCGCGAGCGGCGGCACGTCGGCCGGGAACGTGAGCGGCGCGTAGAGGATCTTGCGGTACATTTCGTTGACATTTTCATCGTAGTACGGCGGAAGGCCGGTGAGCATTTCTGGGTTAATAGATCAAGAGAAGAATGAGCCATAACGCCAAGAAAAGGGATGAGAGTGGATCGGTGGACGGACCGTAGAGCAGGATCCCCAGCGTCCACCAGTCGACCGACTTGGTGTAGCCGTTGCCGAGAAGCACTTCGCAGGCAAGGTACTCGGGCGTCCCGCAGAACGTGTTGGTCCGCACGCCGTCGCCCATGTTGAGCTTCGGAATCAAAGTAGTGTGCATCAGTCTTTGCTCTCCCGCGGCAAGCGAAGTCGTGGAGAGCTCGTACCTTGCAGAGGCCAAAGTCGCACAGCGCAATGTGCCCGGCGTAGTCGAGCAGAATGTTCTCTGGAAACAAGGAACCCGACGTCAGAACCGTTGAAACAACCAATCAAGGAAACACGTACCAGGTTTGAGGTCGCGGTACGTGATCGAGTGTGAATGGAGACACTCGAGCGCGCTAGTGAGCTCGGCGGCGTAGAAGCGCGAGCGGGCCTCGCTGAAGCGACCCTCGACCGAAAGGTGCTTGAACAGTTCGCCACCTATTTGCACAGCGATCGGAAAGTCAGATCCCGAATAGTAGAGCGCGAGAAGCAAGAAAAAGTGAGCGCATACCGTTGATGAACGGCAGCACGAGGTAGAGCTTCTGCGCGTTCTGAAACGCAAACTTGAGACTCACAATGAACGGGTGCCGCAGACTCTTGAGCACGTTGCGCTCGCTGATCGTGTGCCCGACCTCCTCGCGCGACACAATGTGCGACTTCTTGAGAATTTTCATGGCGTAGATGCGGCCCGTGTCTTTCTTGCGCACTTGCATGACCTTGCCAAAGCTGCCCTTGCCAATGACCTTGAGCAGTTCAAAGTCGTCTATCGTCACGGGGCGCACCGACTTGCTGTCGGGCCGGAACGCCATTTGCACGTGCAGTTGCGCCGAGCTCACGCTCAATGACGGCAGGTAGAGCGGCAGCCACTTGTCGAGCACGACGTCGGCCGAGATCGGGAACGAGGCCGCGTCAATCGTCGCCGTCCCGAGCACCACGTCGTTCGGGTGTGTGCCGGGCGACGCGGGCGCGGTCGCGTCGGACAAGGCCGCTGCAGCGGCGTGGGCCGCACCATGACGCAGCAGCAGCGTGACGCTCAGCGGTTCCTTGTCGTCGGTCAAGTCGAACGTGGCGCGGTGCTTCCAAACGGGGTTGGCCGCCGTCCCGCCCGACGAGTTCACAACAACTTCGTTCTTGTCGTAGCCGAGCACAATGTACGGGTTTCTGTAGGTTGGGTTCCCTGCCGCAGGTGCGATGCCGGGAAGCAGGATTTCCTTGCCCTCAAGAATGCGCACGTGGAGCGTGCCTGACACCGACTTGGGCGAGGACGCGCCAGAGCCCGAGATCGATGCCGATTCGGTAAACGTCGGGTGGATAGCTGTCAACTTGATCGCGGCAATGCCGGCCTCGATGCTGGCTGTCGTCACCTTGCCGGTTGGCGAGGTCGCGGGGGACGTCCCGGAGCTTGAGGCCGGGCTGGCGACATCGTCGGCGGATTTGGACGCAGGCGCATCGACGGGGCCCACTTTGGGCGAAGCACCGGCGGGAACGTCGGCGAGGTTGTCCTTGGACTTGGTCGACTTGCCCTTGAGCTTTTGGAGCCACGACATATTTGTCGACAGTACTGGTGGTGATGGCGTGGCAGAGGCACGGGCGGATCAGGCGGGGAGAAGAATGGAGAATAAAGTGGAAATGAGAAGTTGCTGCAAGTCTGGGCGCTTCGAGAGGTTGCTTGTCCCCCGAAAAGTTCGTCGCGAGGACGAAAGTGGTGCTGGCACAGTCGCCTGTCGAGTAAAATCAATCGCGGCCACGTGTGTATGAGGTTCTAGGGCTCCACGTCATTCCTCCATCCGCCCCATTCCATTTTGCTTCGCTTTGCTTCGTCTTCGAGCTCAACGGTTCCGTGAACCATCGTATCGCGTAATCGACCCTTTGCGAGCGTCCATGGACTCTTCCTCATCAGCGGAACTTGCTGCATTTGACCCAACGTTACCGGCCCAACCACAGCCAGAGCAGGGTCTCTTGGCTCGGATTTTGCGGTGTCTCAGCAATTACGACTACGACAAGTATGCTTTAACAAAACTTCGACGTTCTTTGCTCCGCCCGCCTGCGTTCGATCCTGACATTGGACTCCGCGGATATGGTTACTCTTGCACAGCGTGATGCCGCGGACCGTTTCCACGGCAAGTGGCCGGCTGCAGCTCGGTTACATCCACCAGGTGCTCCAGCACCCGGAGCGCGCGCGATACTGGCGCAGGACCTTCAAAGTACGGTTTCGGAAGTGCGCTCTCGATTGAACGCTTCGTGGCCGAGATTAACCTCCGCGTTCGCTGCTCCATGATCGCAGAACGTCATTGATGTGGTCGACCGTGGGGAGGTCTACCAGACTCCACCCGACCCGCGCTACACAGTGGACGCGGCAGAGGGCGAGGAAAATGTTTACAAAAACCGCTACACGAACATCATTCCGTGTACGCTTTTTCTACGCTGCAGGACCAGCTCTTTGAACTTGCTCATCTGACGCGACGTGCTCCATTTCTTCGCCAGTTGACCGCAACCGCGTCCCCCTCGTGAACATGCACAACGACTATATCAACGCCTCGTTCATCTCGATGCCATTGGTGAATACTCTCGCTCGCTTCTTGGCCGACCGAAGCGAGCACCGACTGACCAACGACGCCCCAGTAGAGCAACTCGACGGAGCGCGACCCTGCGTACATTGCGACACAAGGACCGACCAAGGAAAGTATCTTGGATTTCTGGCGCATGGTCTATCAACGCGAAGCGAACCTTGTCCTGTGCCTGAGCCAGCTCGTCGAGAGCGGCCGGCCCAAGGTGGACCAATATTGGATCGACAATGGGTCGTTCCTCGTACCGATTGACGACGGGTCACAGATTCAAGTGACGCACGTCGCGACCGAGACGCCCGACCGGCCCGGCGAGCTGCTCACCAGCTTTCGGCGGCACATCGAGAGTGGGCGCCGCTATAAGGACAACAACCAGGTCGCGTCGGCGTTTCTCCAGCTCGGCGGGATCACGCTGCGAAAGTTTGACTTGGATTACCGGTCGGCGCAGGGCACCGCGAACACGCAGGTCTGGCACCTTTTCAGCTCTGCGTGGCCCGACCACGGAGTTATTGCGATTGATTCGTTGCTGACGATTGTCGAGCTGAGCCGGTTCATCAACGTCTCGATCCGCAACCCGCTCGTCGTGCACTGCTCGTGCGTATTTTTCCCTGCCCGCCTCTCATTCCGACCATCGAGGCGAATACTGATCGTTCGTCGTTTCGCGACTTCAGGGCTGGGTGCGGGCGAACCGGCACGTTCATTGCGGTCGACTTTCTGACGCGGTATTTGGAGGACGGCCTGCGATTCCCCGAGTTCGACGCCCACCCCGACCTGGTCGCAGCGGTGGTGGCCGACTTGCGGCGTCAGCGCGTGCAAATGGTGCAGGCACTGGTACGTCGTCTTGACCCGTTTGGCCGCACGCATCTCCTGTTTGATCACCGATTCTGTGTCTCCTCCCCCTCGCTCCCCAATGTGCAGCGACAATTCGAGCTCGTCTACGAGAGCGTGGCCCGGTACCTCGAGCTCATTGGCATTAAGTAGGCCTTGCTGACAGAAACATAATCAAATAGATGTGCATCAGTACATATTTTTGGCTCACGATGGAGGAGGTCGTTTCGCTTGGCGAGCATGCAAGTTGAAAAGACGAGGCGTGATCCGTCCACCTCAATCACACGACGTCGGCCTTCTTCAGCCACACACCTCGACGACGTATGTCGGCCTCGACCAAATCGACAATGCATGTCGAGCATGCTCATCGCTCGCGAAAGATGACAAGCTGAAGTGCTCCAAATCATCTTCATCCAACGGCTCTGCGGCGCAACTTGCAGCAAACGAAAGCAAGAGCGACTAACAGCGATCATTTCGACGTGGACAGCCATTGACCCAGCGGCCAGTGCACGGGCCGCCCGCGACCATGGACGTCGCACAGTGGACGCCAGCGCAAGTCGATCACTGGCTCGCGAGCAACAAGCTCGAGCGTTTCCGCGATGTCTTCCGAGGTGGGATCAGCATTGGATCAATTTGGTTTGGCACAGTGACGTCCAGGAGCCGGCCCTGTTTGCCAAAGATTCAAAGACTGTGAGCGGAAAGGCTGACGGTTGATGGGAAATCTTGCTCGCCCCACCGCTCTTGAATAGCATACCAAGTGACGGGCTACATGTTACTCCATCTTGACGGGACCACGCTGGCCGAGCACTTTCGTCTCGACTCGTTTGCTGAGCGCGCTCGGTTCGCCAAGGCGCAAAAGCAACTACTCGAGTACCAGCGCGAGTACCTCATGTCGCGCCAGGCCGAGCAGGCGGTCGGTGATGATCACTATGCGCAAGCAAACCGCGTGGCCAACGGTGCCGAGAACCAGCAGCAATACCCGGTCCCGTACTACGGTAGCTCACCGCATGCTGGTGGAGCGTACCCATCGCAGATCCAGGCCGCGTGGGGCTACCCGGCAGCGGCGACTCAATACGGCCTGTATCATGGCGCGCCCAGCGCGGCACCGCCGCCCACGTACAATGCGTCCTACGCGTACCCCGCGCAGCCGCCTCCACGGCTCCAGCCGCGTGCCGATTCGTTCAAGTACGCGCAGCAGCAGCAGTCGGCGCTGCCCGGTTCCGTCGCGCACGCTCTCGGCACCAACTCACCGCAAGGCAGCACGCGGTCAGCCCCTGCGTTCGTTGGGCACGCGAAAACGGTTTTTTTGCCACGCAAGGAGAGTCTCGCGTACTCGGCCCAGCCCACGGGCAGCTCGCCCGTCGCCCAACCGCGGCAACTCGGCCACTCGGCCTCGCCGCAACATTTCTACCCGTCACCGCCACCGTCGTATCCCGTGCATGACCGCCCGGCCACTGCGTCGTCGCCACCTCCAGAAGACGACGCGGGCGACCAGTCTGCCGAGCTGGACAATGACGCTCCTGCGCAACCGGTCCTGCAGAGATCGCACTCGCACCCGCTGTCCATGAACCCGCACCACCGGTTTGGCCAAGTCGGCCTGCCACCCGTCATTGTCGATCCGAGCGATGCGACGCAACCCGTCGAAGCGATTCAGCCGATCCCGCGCAAGAGCTCGTTGCCGCTGGGCGGCATGCCGGGTGCAATGGAATGGCGCACACTCGGCGACGCCAACCTCCAGACGGCTGCAAGCAAGGCCATGCGGCCGCTCACAGTCGACTCGGGTGCCCCCGTCTCGCAACTGCGTCCGAACCCGCCTGTCGCGTCGGCCGTGACGCCGAAACGCGATTCGGGTGTCGAGCGCCCGCGGCCCCAGGAAATTGCCGAAAACCTCGACATTTTCTTCCCCACGGGTCCGCGCGAGCTGATCGAAAAGAGTCTGACCCGTGGTCTCGCCCATGCGGGCCCGCCGTCACAACCACCCTCGCTGTTTGGCACGACTGCGCACCTTGCCAAGCGCGGTCGCCGTGTCGCGCTGACCGCGAACGGCAAAGTCGCGATCCCGCCGCGCACCGCGTCCACCTCGGCCTCGCCGCGCTCGCCCAATGAGGGCGACGCGGACCCGTCCACGTACCCAGCCGCCTATTTCCCGCACCTGCGGTCAAGCAGGCCAAGCCGGTCGCGCACGCAGAGCCCGATGCGCACGGCGTCGCCGAGCCGCATGGCCGTGCCGATTGCGACGGCCGGCGACGACGACCTGGTGCCCGAATTCAAGGCACTCAACCTGGCGTCGCCCGTGCTGGACCTCGCCTACTTTGACGCGCAGCAGCAGGGCCGAATGACGCCGTCGCGGCGCGCCGGAACTCCCGTTCCACTAATTATCACGGCCAACCTGCCGACCGACCCGTACCCGCACTCGGAGTCGGCTGACGAGGCCGACACGGAGAGCCGCAAGCCGTCGTTTGACATGTCCATGGTCGTGCGCAAAGGCCGGTCGTCACGGCGCGGGTCGCGCAGCACGTCGCGGACAAGGATACCAGACTCAATGCGCGGGCGCGACAACTCGTCGCCGCATCGCCAAGCGTCGCCCTTGGACGGGGACGAGGTATCGATTCCGTGGATCAAGGGTGAGCTGATTGGCATGGGGTCGTTTGGGCGTGTCTACCTTGGGCTGGCCGTGGCCACGGGCGAGATGATGGCGGTCAAGCAGGTGGAGCTGCCCGTGTCGACGGGCGCGATCAGCAAGAAACAGGCGTCGATGCTCGAGGCGCTGCAGCGCGAGATTGAGCTGTTGCGCGATTTGAGCCGTACGTTTTATATTTGTTACGTCGTGTGCTCTCGGATCGTGCCATTTTGCTCACCTATTCTCGCCGTAGACCCGAATATCGTGCACTATCTCGGGTTTGAACGGGCCAAAAACACGCTCAACGTGTTTCTCGAGTATGTGAGCGGCGGGTCCGTCGCCTCGCTGCTCGCATCGGTGGGCCGCGCGCTGCCCGAGCCGCTTTCGGCCATGTTCATGGCCCAGATTGTCGCGGGCGTCGCCTACTTGCACGAATGCGGCATTCTGCATCGCGATTTGAAGTGCGCCAACGTGCTCGTCACGGTACGCTTGTTGAGCTTCCCATGTCATCTCTTTTGTGATCTTCTACGACCAACAGCCGTTGCCACTATTAGGAGGAGGGTGTTTGCCGGATTTCTGACTTTGGCCTGTCGAAGCGCATGGGCCCGTTTGCCGAGCCAGGCGGCGACGGCAAGGGTGGAGTCGGTGCATTGGGCGCCTATGACTTTTTCTCGCAGCACTCGCTGCAGGGCTCGATCTATTGGATGGCGCCCGAGGTCGTTCGTGAGCGCGGGTACTCGGCCAAGGTCGACATTTGGTCGGTGCGTATCAAGTCCTGGCAGCATCGACAGCACACCATTCCCCAGACTAACTGGCTGTCATTGTAGATTGGATGCCTGTGCATTGAAATGGTCACGGGCAACCGGCCGTGGGTCGGACTCAACGAGTTTGCCGCGATTTACCGGTTGGGCACCGATTCGAAGCCCGACATTCCGATGTGGGTGTCGGCCGAGGCACGAACGTTCTGTGACGCCTGCTTCACCATGTACGTTATTTGATTCACAAGGATGGGGCGCGCGTCGTGCTGTGACGAACCAAGCTGACGTGTTGTGCCGCAGTGATCCCGACCAGCGTCCAACAGCCCAGGAGCTCCTTGCGCACCCATACGTCGTGCACGCAGACATGAGCTACGACTACAAAAGCTTCCTCGATTCGATCGGCTCGGGCCCGAGCGGTGAGGAGGGCGGGGCGTGAGGTCCTTGTTTGCCTTTTCATTTTGGGAGCGCGCAATTTTGCTGTTCTGTCGTGTGTACTGCTCGTTTTGAGACCCAGTTCTGGACCATAAACCGTTTGCCCTTTTCTTGCCTATGGTCGACGGCTGCCTGTGCTGCGCGCCGTGCTCGCGGGCCCCGTCGTGCTGCACGACCTATGAACGGAGGTTGGAGCGTGAGAGACAGGTGCGGGACTCGGCCAGCACCTCCACCGCGATCGCGTGACATGCACACTCCCGTCGTCATCTCGCGTCGTTCTCTCATTTGGTTGGTCGCTTGCTGACCGTCTTCACCACCAACCACCGAGTCGACGCGACCACCGCTGCAAGCGCGATCCGGCACGACCCACGACCACCAGCACCGCCAGCAGCAACTTCGACCATGGACTACTTCCCGCTCAACTGGGGCAAGCCGCGCGCCACGGGCGATGAACACAACTGGCTCGCGACGCCCGGCATGGCTGGTGCCCACGCACGCCATGCCGACATGAGCCCGACGTGCTACGCGCCCGCGGGCCCCACCTCGCACACCTCGTACGGTCGGAGTCCCCGCTGCAGCTCGCGACGGCCCATTTCGCGTGAACGAGCACGACGTACAATGGCTCTGATGCACGCCTTGGATTATAGGAGCCCGATTGTCACGGGGACCTCGGTCGTGGCGCTCAAGTACAAGGACGGCATCATGATGGCGACGGACTGTCTCGGTACGTCGGGCTCGATTCCCGCTGATCCCTGATCTCACGCGTGCCCGATGCGAATGGCTGACCTCGACCATCAAACCCGCTCTCCAGCGTCCTACGGCTCGCTCGCGCGCTTCCGCGACGTGGAACGCATGGTGCCCGTTGGCAACAGCACGGTGGTCGGCGCGTCGGGCGACATTTCCGACTTCCAGTACATTCAGCACCAGCTCAAGGACCTGGAGATTGACGAGTATGAGACGCCCGACGGCCACCACCTCGGCCCGGAGAACGTGTTTGGGTACCTGCACCGCGTCATGTACGCGCGCCGGAGCAAAATGGACTTTCTGTGGAACACGCTGGTTGTGGGCGGTCTGCAGGACGGCAAGAAGTACGCGTTTTTCCTTGACCTCAAGTTCGAACGCTTTCATCTGACGCGATTGGCACTCCCAACCCCCAGGTACCTCGGCTGCGTCGACATGCGCGGCGTCACCTACTCGGCGTCGACGATTGCGACCGGGTACGGCGCGTACATTGCGCAGCCGCTGCTGCGCAAGGCCGTCGAGGGCCGCGAGGACACGTTGACCGAAGAAGAGGCGCGCAAGTTGCTCAACAAAGTCATGCAGGTGCTCTTCTACCGCGACGCGCGCAGTCTCAACAAGATCCAGGTCACGACCGTGAATGCGAGCGGCGTGCACATCAGCGAGCCGTACTCGCTCCCGACCGAGTGGGGGTTCGCAGAGAACATTCGCGGGTACGGCGCAGCACAGAACTGAGCGGGCGAGCGCGGGTCGTGGCACCCAGCGCAGCGCGAGAGCGGACGGGGATCGGAAGGGCCGGTGATTGGCTGGTCGCGTCCGGCTCAAAGTACATACAACAACGGTTTGATTTTGCTTGGCCTTGGTTCTCTTTGAGACTGTAGGTGTGCTGCGAGAGGACAAAATCATTTAGAGCCAGACTCGAACCAGAGCACGAAACCGGCCACAGGATCACGGCCCATGGGCGAGATGAGCGCGTCGTCGACGCCAACGTCCACTCTGATCGGCATCCCTAACCACCTCGACGCGCATTGCAACTCGTTGCAATTGTTCAAGCAGCAACACGAGCTCGCCCTGCTGATTTGCGCCCACCCTGCCGTGATCGTCACATCTCGAAACCGTCCACCTGCTTCAAGTATCGCGCGCAACCTGGGATCTGAACGATGGGGACCGTGATCCCCAGCAACCTGCCTCCCGGCGAACACGCGCTCGCCCTCTTCATGGCCACCATGGTCAAGGCACAGCTCGACGCGCTTGACTGGCGCAACGCGCTCCTCCTCGCCGAACAGCTCGCGGCGCGGTTCCCAATGAGCGACGACGCGCAAGCGCTCTACGGCAAGTGCTACATGGTACAGGGCAAGTGGCGTGCCGCGCAAGCCATCCTTCGCCGGACTCGGCGCGCTCCCGGTCGGTTCCTGCTGGCGCGCGCGTGTTTTGAACTCGACGAGTATCCCGAGGCCGAGCAGGCAATTGCTGAGCCGATTGACGCGTCGGGCGAGGTCCGGTTGCGGAGAAATGGTGCGTCAGGTCGTCGATTTGCTTGCGAGAGCACTGTCCTGACGTCTCCAAGTTGGTAGATGCGAGTTCGGTGGGGAACGATGTGCTTTGGCTCGACGATCCGCCTGAGGCGTCCGTTTACCAGTTGCTCGGCGAGATTTACCGGTATGGAATCAGGCTTCATGACCGGTTTGATGGGCCCAGCACTCGCACTCAACGACCTGGATGGCCCACATTGCCAGGCGAACGGATCGGAAAGCGCTCGCTCTCGCCTGCTTTGACCAAGCGCTTCGACGAAATCCGTTCTTGTGGACCGTATACGAGAGCATGTGCGACCTGGGTGCGTTGCTTTTTCTCCTCAACGGAGGACTCATATTCGCTGCAACGCTGACGCCTTGATCCGCAGGCGCGAGCACTGACAGACGCCCAGCATCGCACTACTTCAACGGCCCCGCCGCGATCCCGGCAGTGCAGCTGGCCGCCTCCACCCAAGCATGCCGACCGCAGACGATCCGCGCGCCGTTACCGGCACCCCCGGCCAGCAGCAAGGAGCCCGCCAACAAGCGGCAGCGCATTGACCAGACCCCACAACCCCGCTCCACGCGGTTGACCGGCGCCCCACTGACGGCGCGCAAGACGTCGTCGCTCAATCCTGACCGCGTGCCGCTCTCGCGGCTCGGCGCACCAGCCCAGTCCACGCCATCACGCACCCCCGCTGGCGCTGCCGCTGCAGCCTCGCCCGATCCGGACCCATACACCGACCCGGACCTGCTCGCCGCGGGCCTGTTGGGGGTCATGCACGTCCTCGCGACGTTTGGCGACGCCTACCAGCACCTGAAGCGCGCGCAGTTCAAGCTCGCGCGCGCGATCCTCCACGGGCTTCCGCCGCGACACCTGTCGTCCCCATGGGGCCAGCGGCTTGTCGGGACCGTGCATTTCGAGGCGCGCCAGTTCCACGTGGCCGTGCAGCATTTCGAGACTGTGGGCCGCGCCGCACCGTGGGTCACACAGGACATGGACATGTACTCGACGGCCCTCTGGTTCTGTAATCGTGCCGGGATCATGAACGCGCTTGCGACCCGGGTGCAGTACTATGACGATCTGGCGCCCGAGGCGTGGGTCGCGCTCGGCAATTATTATTCGCACCGCAAGCAGAGCGATAAGGCGGTCGACGCGCTCAAGCATGCGGTGGAGATGCGGCCGCGGTACGCGTACGGGTGGCTCGTTTTGGGGGTACGTGGGGCTTGGTCTGGTTGGAGAAGAATTGATGGAACGAGATCCTGTGCTCACGTTGCGCCTCGGCACAGCTCGAGTATCTGCAGATGAAGAAAGCGGACTTGGCCAACGAGGCGCTTCTCAAGGTCGTGGGGCTCGACTCGCATAGCCATAAAGCGTGGTGCGTCTTCTCGATCTGGTTCAATTGGACACTTTTTCGCACACTTGAACTGATAACCGGCCTTTGGTCCTTGCAGGAGCGGTCTTGGCAATGTGGCTCGAGCCAAGGGCCAGATGCACATGGCCGAGTACTATTTCGAAAAGGCCGAGGAGGTGTGCCCGTTGGCCCTGTACGCGAGTTACCGTGGCCTGGTACGATCAGTCCAATCCCCCACCACTTGATCACGGCGCCCACGATAATTGACGCGGTGCTTCTGCTGTTCCACCAGATTTTCGAGGACCGCGACCAGTTCGCCGACGCCATCCAGCACTACAGGACGGCCGTGGAGCGCGACCCGCACACAGCCGTGTTCCGGCTGTATCTGGCGCGCGCCCTGATCAAGGCCGAGGACGCCCAGACACTGCCGAATGAGCCAAAATACGACGTTCGTGTCTCTCCGCCCTCAACAACCCGCGTCCCGGCTCGCTCTTCACTGACCCCCACCTCCCATGCCGGCCTCCAGGAACCCCTGCAGCTGCTCGACATGCTCCAGCGCGAAGTCCCGACCGAAGCTAACGTGCACCAGCTGCTCGCTGTCGTCTACAACCGACTCGCGCGGCACGACGAGTGCCTACTCGCCATGCACACGGCCGCGTCGTGCTTCACGGTGGTTCCACCGTCCGTGCACCACGCGCTCGATTGTGCCCGGCAACGCTGGCCGCTGTCGCTCCACGAACTGATTGTTGGTGCCGGGCGGTCTCGAGCCGGCGCAGTCGCCGGTGGGCTCGTCGCCGGTCCCGATCCCGCTGGGGCTTGGTCTTGGCGATGATTGAGGGGGGGGGGGGGGGCGGGGGTGGGGATCAGGAGGAGGGGCAATGGAATGGAATGAAATACGTTTTTAGTGCGACTATTTGATTTGCCATGGCAATGACACCGACCGGTTCAGGCGCGACTCACGGCCGGGAAAATCGAGCCCGAAATGACCGAGTATTGGCCCGAGACCATCCAGTCCCTGACCTTGGCCATCTCCGCAACTTTGGCGGGCGACAGCCCCACACACACGTCCGACTTGCACGTGCGCAAGCTCACGAGCGGCGGGAACTTGGTCTGCGGCGCGCCCAGCGGGCCAATCGCCTCGGCAAACGGCGTCGTCGGGTCCCACGAGCAATCAAACACGAGCTTGTGGTAGTTCAAGTCGCCCTTGATCACGACCAGGTCGGCCTTGCCGAGTTGGTTGAAGATCGGGAACGAGGGCAGGTGGTAGAAGGCGTGCGGGTAGGTCCAGAAGGGGTCTTCATGCAGCCGCCACGCGCCTGACACGAGGTGGGATTGCCACCGCGCGACAAAGGCCGGGATCATGGGGGTGAGGTCCGCAAGGGTCGCGTGGAAGTCGGTCGTGGTCGTGTCGGAGACGAACCACGGGATCGACTTGACGTGGAAGACAACCTCGGACGCGATCCTGGAGGCGACGAGCCAGTCGGCGAGGAACAGGTCAGCGGCGAGCTCAAAGCCTGGGACGTCGTGGGGCAGGTGAGCTGGATTCAGATGCTGGGGCACTCGAGAACGCTCGTACCGGCATTGTCGAGCACCAGATCGATGCGCTTGCCGTGCAATCCGGCCAGGTGCGCAACGATCACGTCGAGGTCGTTCGCCACGACTCCCTTGGTACCCTTTTTCACGAGTTTGGCGCCGAGGGCAGCAACATCGACGTGATCGGCCGCGACCAAGAGGCTCAATCGACGGCGTTGCCCCACAAACTGTAGATGGGCATTTCGGCGAGCGCGACGGTGCGGGTCGACGGATCCTGTGCGCGCTCGTGCAGCTTAGCGACATGCTGGCAAAGCGCTCCGAGCACGTTGAGCCCCTTGGCGAGCGAGCCCTGCTTTTTGCGCAAGAAGGGGTCGTAGGTGGTCCGGGTCGTGGTAATGGCAAAGGCTTCGCGAATCTTGCGGTACATCTGCGTCAAACAACGAGCCGACTCAGTTGGAGCGCTTGCAGACCACGATGGAGACCAAATGAAGAAATGCAAGCACGTAGCACTCTTGGAAGAGCCAAGCGACCTGGAAATGACCCTGACCCTTCTAATACATGTCGAGGTAGTCATTCCACACAGCCACGTCCGGCATGTTGTCCTCGATTGGCGGGATGGGCTTGTCGAACTGCATCGCTTAACGCAGGGCGGCAGTGCGCTCAATGACGGCCTTCCCTCGGCGATGACCGACTCGTCATCCGGGATGCCGACAATGGTGCGGTAGACATCGTCTGCATCAGGTCGTGCCGTCGGTCAAGATGAGAATTGCGTGCGCGGTCGAATCCAGATAACATTGATGCCAAAGCCATACCAATGACCTTGGTCAAGATGACGGGCAGCCGGTCGCGGATCGTGTAAAAAGCAAAAGTTCCGTGCGCTTGCCTAGACGTTATGTGCGCGCCGAAAACGTGGTCAGGACCAAACACGACGGAGGCAGAGCCCGGCTGGCGCGTGCGCTCTCAAGAGTGCAAGCGTGTATACAGGCCAAGGGAGGGCGCGGGGCGTGAATCAGCGTCGTTTGACGCGGCAGTTGGTCGGTCATGGTTGCTGCTGTTGATCTGTGTGGATGCGGCCGTCATCAGGCTGCTTCGTGAGCTTGGCGACGTCCAATCTCGGGGTGGCCGCGTCTCGAAGCGGGTGCAGTAGTTGCAGGTGGTTGGTTCATACCTATATCCACTGCCTGCGGACGGCGCGTGCGGTGGGCGACGTGCATGGTCGTCTTGATCCGCTTGGGCCATAGCGCGCCGTCGTCGTCCGATGCACCGGGAACGTCGCGGCCGCAACCGCGCTTTGGCGTCTCCCGCGCGTCTCGCACCGCTTCTCCTTCGACCGCTTGCCTGTGACCGTAGCAGACTGTCGGCAGCGCTCCTGGCCAGCTCCGACCCCGCCGGCACGGCCCCTGGCGCACGCTCGTCCCGCTCTCGCGCGCTCCAACTTGACGCAGTTGGCTCCGGGGCCCCGCTTCTTGCCCTCGCGACTCGACGATCGGCCACTTCTCCGCGGCAACAGGCGTTCCTGCACGCTCTCCACTTCGGGGCCCCCGCCCACCCCAGCAGCTTGATCACCAGCAACCCACTTCCAGCGATTCGCCCATGGACCCCCCAATTGCAACGACGACGCAAGAAAGCGCAGCGCGTCGTTTGAACAGTCGCGCCTCGCCCCCATGCGCCGCGGCGGCGTGTTGCTCTCGACCGAAAACGTCGCGACCGAACCTGCTCAGCCTGCGCCACCACCAAGGCCGTACGGCAGCACGCGCGCGCTTCACGAGCTGCCCGACGCTGCGTTCGCCATACCGCGCTCGCGCGCCATCTCAACACCGGGTCTCCTTGCCGGACCGCGCACTTCCGGCGCCCATACCAACCCCGAATCCGTCCCGCTCCCGGCCTCGGCCGCGTCGTCGCTCGCGCTCTCGAATCCGGGATCCGCACGGCAATCGAGGTCGCGCGACATTGCGGTCGCGTCACTGCAGTCGCTGCGCAGCTCGCGCGGCGCCACGACGGGCGTGAGTGCAACGGGTTTGACGACGCCAGGCCGAGCGGCAACAGCCAGCGGTTCTCGGCTTGCAGACCCGCATGGTGCCGTGTCTGCCAATGGCGCCGACGCAGCAATGACGATCCCACCGCCCAGACATGTCACGCCAACGAGACTACGCAGCGCCGACACCGACAGCAATTTCGTCTCGCTCGAGAATTTGGGGCCATGGCAGCCGCCGCGCTCCGCCATTGCTGGTGCACCGCCTGCCAAGCTCGAGCCGCCGGCGGTGCCGTTCTACTTCCCGTCCACGTCAAGCATGGGGTCGTCCGACAAGGACGGGTCGTCGCTGGGGTTGATCGAACGGAGGCCGGCATTACCACCACCAGCGCCACAGGTTGCCGCTATGCGCAACGATGCCGTCGCTCCCACCCCACGGTATCCCCTGCCACCGGGCGTCACAGTTAACGCCGCAGTGCAGGGCCAGATTCCGATCCAGACCATTGTCACGTCACCGACCGAGACCGACTTGGTCGCACGGGGCCAAAACACCTCATCCTCGTCGCTAACGGCAACACGCGGGTCCGAAGCGGCGCTTACGACGGGTGCTGGCCTGTGGACCGTGGCCGAAGCCAACACCAACAGCCATGCCGGCCGCATTCCTGTGTTTGCATTTCCAGACACGGTCCCCGAACAGGCACCGCAAGCGCCCGGCCGCGGCACGCTTGAGCGGCAGCAGGCCATGTCCACCAACTCGCTGCAGAGACGCGGTGCTGGTGCCTCCGCCCCGTCCGGTGGTCTTCCCATGGGCTCGGCGCCACGTGCCGGGAGCGGCGGGCTGCTCGGCAGCCCGACCCGCGACTCCCTGTCGCGCCCAACCTATACGTCGCCGCTGCAGTACTCGATTTCGGGCGCGACCACGGACTCAGCGACCTCTTCCGTGTCGTCGACCTCCAACAAACCCGCGGGCTCGTCGGTCATCATGACCTCGGTTGGACCTGCTGACGCGGATTCTACGCACCCAAGGCGCGCTTCTGCATTGCCGGCCCCGTCGGGACAACCGCCCGATCCGGTCGTGACCTCGCGGCGCGACTCGGCCCCCGGCATCCGACTCACGTCGTCGCTCGCGCGCCGAGCCGCCGCTGCCGCCGCAATGGGTGGTGCAGCACCGGGCGCGGGGGCGACGCATGCGCCCATGGTCCCATCCCCACTCGGCCAGCGCATCGCCAACGGTCGCGGTTCACCACCCGGTGTCAGCACCGTCAAACTCGCCCCAACCGACGCACTGGATACGGACGGATCGAGCGACCGGCACGACCGTGTCGTCGGCATATCGCGCGCGAGCAGCTACGTGAGCGACTGGCAATCCTTACCCGGCGACCGCACACCCCTATCGCACCAATCCGAAGCCTCGTTCAATTCGCCCGATGGGTCGGCCGGTGGATCCGGGTCCGGGCCGGACGGCACGGCGCTCACTGTCGCGGGCAGCGTCGGATCACGGCTGCTCGATCCGATCGACTCGTTTTATCGCCCGCCAAGCACGGCATCCGGGTTCGGCGCGCCGCACCCGGCGCCGCTCGTGCCGAGGCACCAGCAGTACCTGAGCGTCAACAGTTTTGCGAGCGTCGGCGGGCACGCGGGCGCGTCGGCGTCGTCGTTCACGTCGAACGCGTCGGTCACGCACTCGATGGCGAGTTCGCGCGAATCCGGGTCGCTGACGCGCGCGTCGAACACGGCGAGCGAGAGCACGCCGGTGGTGCCAGCGGTGCCCGCGAATGCGCGCGCGCCGCGCACGGTAACCTCGCCGCCCGTGGCCACGCCTGGGACCAATGGCCGAGCCGGACCGCCGCCGCCGATTCGGACCGCGATGCTCGCTGACGCGCACGCTGGGCCCGGGGATGGGTCACCGACAGGGTCGTCGACGACAAGTGCCGCCGTCCGGGCCCTGCGGCCACGGACCGTATCAATGCCTGCAACCGGGTTCACGTCGCAGCCGCTGCTCGGCGTGCGGGTCGGGGGGAGTAATGCTGTGATCACTCCGGGAGTGCCGCTGTCCAGGTTGGTCGAAATGCCGTCGACGCAGAGCGCGTTTGCACGTCCATGGAGTCGACGACCAAGAAACCGCCGCCGCCCGCAGGTGTCGCGCTCGCGTCACCGAATACGCCGTCGACGGCCGTGGTCCCGAACTTGGGCGCCAACAGTAGTTACAAGTTTGGCGGTGGGGATGAGAAACCCGGTGCGACGGGACCGGCGCCGGGTACGGCGCTGTTCATACCTGGTGGCGCGAGCAGTCCAGGGTCCGACGGTGCGACTGCTGCGTCGGCGCCGGCCCCTGGCGATCCTAGCGGTGCACCGACGACGGCGATTGGCCGGGCGATGTACTGGCTGCAAGGGTTTCACAAGCGGCAAATCGAGGAGGTCGACACGCCGTTTTGGCGGTCGTGGCGGCGGCTCATCATGTGGATCGAGCTTTACAACATGCTGTGCGGCCCGTTTGCCATGTCGTGGATCTGCCACTTTACGATCACGCCCGTCTACATGTACGTCGGGTACATCCTCGACCTGTTGCTGTTGCTCGACGTGTGGCTCAACCTCAACCACCGGTACGAGAACGAGTACGGCGTCGTCGTCGCGAACCCAAAGGAAATCAAGGACCACTACCTCAAGCACAAGTTTGGGTACTGGGACTTGGCCGGGTCGGTCCCGCTCGACCTACTCTGTCTCGTCATGCCGCTCGTGCGCAACGAGCCGCTACGGTGCCCGCGGCACTATTTCCCGGACACGAACACCTATGGCTTCTTCTACACGCGGTCGCATGTGCCCGACTATCTCTACGCGTGGGCGATCCTGCGTATGACACGGTGGTTCCGACTGCCGCGGCTCGTGCAAGAATTTCGCAACTGGTCGATTCACGGCGTGCATATCGCCTATGCGCGGCTCATCAAGAACTTTGTCGTGCTGGCGATTTACGTGCACATTGACGCGTGCTTCTTTTTCATGCTCAATACGTGGGAGGATGTCGGGACAGCGTGGATTGATTCGGAGAAGCTGCGCGACCCGAATGCTGAGGTGGTCTTTGTCACGCAGTTTTACTCGACGTTGTGCGTATCTCATTTGCGTTAGTGGACTTGGTCGTGTTGAATGACTAGTCACTCACGAATCGCCTCGCACTCACGAATCGCCTCGTCTCTTTTTTGCAGTCACACGTCGCTCAAGACGTTTGTCTACGTGTTCCGGAAGCTGCAGACCAACAGCGAGCGGCTCTATTGTACTTTTGAAATCATGATCGGCACCGTCATTTACGGCTCGATTTTCGGTGCGTGGCATCTTTGTTTCCGTTCATGGTCTTCGCTGTCGCGTTCAATGCCGCTCACCTCCACCTCCGTTCTTCCACGCAGGTGTGCTCTCCAACTTCATTCGCGCGCTCGACACCAAGGCGGCGCTCGAGGACGAGGCCGAAAAGCACAAGCTGAAAATGGACTACCTCAAGAAATTCTTGCGCACGCGGCGGTTCCCCGTCGACTTGCAGCGCAAGATCCTGCACCACGAGGAGTTTCTGTGGGTGAAGGGCCAAGGCATGGACGAGGGCACGCTCTTTGGCAACTTGCCGAAATCGCTGCGGCAAGACGTCTACAACCACATGTACATGGACTTGGTCAACCAAGTGCCGCTGTTCAAGGGCACCGACTGGTCGTTCAAGGCCAACTTGACCCGCGCCATGCGCACCGTGATTGCGCCTGCGGATTTTTATATTTGCCGGCAAGGGGATGACGGGTCGGGTACGACTGACGACGCTGGTGCGGGTGGACGACGTTCTGGTTTGCTGACAAGATTGGTTCCACGACGTAGAAATGTACTTTATTCGGTCGGGCGAGATCGAGGTCGTGACGGGCGACTTGTCGCGCGTACTCGTCACGCTTACACAAGGTTCCTTCTTTGGCGAAATCGCCCTGTACGCTCCTCCTCCCTCGACTCCTCATCCGCGCTTCTCTCGACTCACATTCCACTCTCCAACGAATCGATCAGGTTCGAGGAATCGCGCCGCACCGCGACCGTGCGCACCAAAACCGTCTCCGAGCTGTGCGTCCTGACCAAGGAGGCATTCCAAGATATCTTGCGGCTCTATCCCGCCATGGCCGAAATTTTCCGGCAAGCGATTGCCGAGCGCAAGGCACTCGACGCGAAACGCAAGGCCGAGGCCGAAGCCGCAGCAAAAGTGAAAGCCGACGCCGAACTCGCCGAGAAACTCAAGGCCGAGCGCAACCAGGCGCGCAAGTCGCGCAAAATGATGTCTGGCAGTGGGTCCGGCATGAAGTCGTCGGCGTCGAACCGGCAACACCGTACGATTACGCGCCGTGCTGGCGGCACCGGTGGGACGGGGGGGAGCGGGTCCGACGAGCGCGGTGCGCCAAGGTCGAGCTTCGGGCTGCTCGGATCGCGCAGCAAGGAGTTCCGTGTCGCTGGCGGTACGGCGGGCGAGGGCAGCGGTGGGGGTGGACTCGTGCCGACGACCGGCAACTTGCTCACGTCGGCGCTCGGTCTCGCGTCGATGAACCGCAGTCTCATGGGGAGTACCGGATCGCGCGCGCCGTCCGAACACGATTCGGCGTCGCAGTATTCGGGCACGGTCGAACGTGATCACGACCATGGAGGTGGTGGCGGGCACGCGCCGACGGGCCACGGGACGGGCGCGCGCCGGTTCAGTCTGAACCTGAAGAGTATCATGCCGGTGAGCATGAACCGGCCCGGTGGATTGGGTGCCGCGATTGGCGCGTCGATCAGCAATTTGCGTGAAAGCGTCACGCAGTTGGCCGGGTCATTGGGGAACGGGCTGCACGAGCCGGCGTCGGCACACGGGACGCAGTCAAGGCAGAGTCGGACGTCGGGACTGGATTCGGCGTCGGCGCGCGGGGGCACGGGTGCGCGGAATAGTTATGGCGGTGGCGGCGGGAGGAACGGGAACGGGTCGGACGAGGAGGCTGCGGGGGTGTCGTCGTCGGGCGCGTTTGCGTCGAGTCCGAGGTCTACAGTATCGCCGGCCGAGACGGATGAGAGGCGGACGATGGATCAGGACAGGTAGCGGGTTGGCCGGACTTGGGGGTGGTGCAGGCTGGATGTGGTAGGGGAAGACTGCCGGTGGGATGGTCTCATTTTCGGGATTACGAAAGTTATAGCGTTTTGGGACTCGATTTGCATGTGCACGGTCTGATCTGGTGGTTGATCTCTTCCATTTTCCATGGTCTGTACATACCGACGTGGTTGCGAGTTTGAGCTGCTGTCAGTCGAATCCCACATTCCTCGACTCGCAAAATTAGCCTTCGTCAACACTGCCAGAGAAAATTCCATTCATCGTGCTCCCAAGCTTCTCCACCCGGAGAGAGGGGCACCAGCCAGCGCGAATTGGCCATTGCGAACACAGCAGAGGCGACGCCGCGACAGTACGATCAGAGGACGCCGCCGTCAAATCGGGGTCTTGCAGGGCGTCCAACCCAACGAATATCAGCCTCCTCCCACCATGATCGTGGGGCCTTCTTCTAGACCCGCGCGCGACGGCGTTTCTTTCTGATCGGAAGCCAGCACGGTCGCGGGTAGGGTATGTTTGGATAAAACCCCTGCTTTCGAGCTCAGACCCATCTCACCCCTCAGGGAAACTCCGGTTCTCGATGTACCTTCGGTACATCCTTCAGGTTTTTAGGATGTAGAGACATCTGCGTTGTAGAGGCATCTTCGTTGCAGAGGTTTCCGATCCATGAACGGGATCTATTTGATCTTGGACCCAAGTCGTCGAAAGGGGCGGTTCGCGTCACTGGCATGCCACATCCATCTCAGAATCACCCACGCCACGGCCATGCCACATCGACCGCCGAACCGAGCGGCATCTGCTCGCCAACGCTGCCAGTCGCGAACAATATCAACGACCAGCAGCGCAAGCGGCACGAGGACCTCCTTCAATACGACGAGACGCGCTGATTACGATCGCTGCAACAATCTGAAGTGACCTCGGTCAGCGCGGGCGCTGTTTCCTTGCAACAAACGATTCAGCGCGACTGTAAACAAGAACCAAGCACCGACCACCATCATGATCAAGGCGTGGATTCCGCTGCTTATCGCGGCATTCCTCGCATTGGTCGCGCGCCATGTGGCTGCCACGTCGGTGACCATGATCGTGCCCGCGCACGAAAACTCGTGCCTCTACGCGCTTGCCGAGCCCAAGCAGAAGGTTGCCTTCTACTTTGCGGTATGTGGTCTCTTGGATCCGCCGACCGTACACGACCTTGCGCGTAACCATTTCTTGCATGCCTGTCCTAGGTGCAATCGGGCGGCGCGTTCGACATTGACTACCTCGTGTCAGACCCCGAGTTCAACGTGGTGCTCTCGGGCGAAAAGGACCGGCAGGGCGATTTTGTCTTTGTTGCGCAGCACAAGGGCGAGTACTCCTTCTGCTTCTCGAACGGTACGACCGCATCCCCTCGACCTGGCCCGAGTCCATTTGGCATCCGCACCTTCTCACCCTCACCCATCCGCGCGCCCACCAGGCATGTCGACCTTTGCCGAGAAAACCATCGACGTGGAAATCTCCGTCGAAGCAGAACACCTGTCGCGCGCCAAGATCCCGGCGGCCAAGCCGTCGCCTGGCGCCAAGGCCGTGACGCCCAATACGGCCGATCTCGAAGAGTCCATGTTCCGCGTGTCGACGCAACTAGCCAACTATGCGCACTCGCAGCGTGCCTACCGGTTGCGCGAAAACCGCAATTTCGCGACGGTGCGGTCGACTGAGTCGCGCGTCTGGTCGTTTGCGCTGTTTGAGACGTTCTTGATTGTCGCCATGTCGGTCCTACAAGTGTTTGCCGTGCGCACGTTTTTCAAGGCCAGGGGTCCCGGCGCAGGGGCGCGCGGGTTCCTGTAACGTAGTCGTTGCGATGGATGTGTTGGCGCAATATATATCTCGAGTGGAGGAGTTCCTGCTGTTTCGGTTCACGGGGCGCCTGGCGGCCAAGAGTCCTCTCACACAGCACATCCGATTCTCTACGATGGACGACTACGGAAAAAACGATGATAATGGGTTGTTTTATCGTTTCAGACGGTTTCAGCACGTTGAGCACTTGTGCAATTGAGCACAACAAACAATATGGAAATGGGTAACGGTGTGGAACGACACGGCACGGCAACGACAACGACGAAAGAGAACAAAAAACGACAACCACGCGACGCTGCGGTTCACCTGCAACGAGCCAACGCCGCCCGCCCGCCCCACCTTCGAGCCTGCCCTGCACGTCCGGCCTTTAGACGTCGAGCGAATGACTCTGCTCGGCCGACGGCAACCGCGTCGCCTTGGGCGGCTCGGCGTGCACGCGCGCGGCGCGCGCCGCGATACTGGTGCGACGCAGCGTGGCCGACCCGACCGACCCGGCCGTCAACCGGCGCTTGATCAGCGGCGGCGCCTCCGGCTGGTCGAGCGCAACGACCGACGACGTGTTCGAGTTGACGCGCACGGTCTCCGGCGGCGCGGTCTGCGCGTCTCCTTCGGTCGGCGGGCGAATCACGAGCACGGGGCACGCACAGTGGTGCACCAAGTACGTCGAGACCGACCCGAGGAACGCGCGCTTGATCGACCCCAAGCCGCGCGACCCGCAGACGACGACAGTCGCGTCGATATCGTGCGCCTTGCGCACGACGTCGGCGCGCGCGTCGCCGCGGATCGAAATGGCGCGGACTGAGCTGAACCCGGCGTGCCGCAACGTCGCGCCGTAGTGCTGCAACAGCGCGTGCGAGGCGGCGCGGTGCTCGTCGTCGAGGTCGCGCACGTACTGCGCGCCCGTCTCGTCGTGGTAGAGCGCCGCGTGGCTCGCGGAGAGCGCGCGCACGTTGACGAGAACAATGTGGTCCTGCGGGAGCAGGAGATGGTCGACGGCCCACGCGAACGCGTAGGCCGAGTGCGGCGACGCGTCGAGCGAGATGAGCACGGTACGGGGGGCAAGGTGTGCGGCGACGGGCGTCGGCGTCGGCGTCGGCGTCGAGGCCGAATCGCGCGCGATCGTGGTGGTGGAGGGGGTCGCGTCAATCACGGGGACGGGGGACACGGTGCCGTTGGCAGCGACGCGTCGCGGCGCCGGGGGCGGCGTCGCGCGCGGCGAGGTGGTGGTTTTCGAGGAGGGGGACGACAACATGATGGTGTCGGGTCGTCGACGGCGGATCGGATCCACGGTGGGGAGGAGGAAGGGATGGCGGTGGGTGATGGGATGGGACGCGGCAGGGGGCAGCGTTGAAGGGCTTGGGAGGAGGTCGGGGTGCCGGCAGGCGGGCTCGAGGGCTTACGGGCAGGCGAGGGAGGAGAGCTCGTTTGGAGGGCCGAACCGCGCGGGGGCCTTCGCGCTTTTATAGGTTCGCGTGCACTGGACTGAGAATCTGCGGGCCCCGTATCAGTCATCCTGTTGCTTGCCCCCCGCCATTCATTCGCGTGGACCGCGGCCACGCCGGCGAGCCAGTCGCCCTGGCGTTTGCGAGCGGTCGGACTCGCCATCCGTCACAATGACGCGCTGGATCACCATGACGCACCGGTCACCGGTGCGGTCATCGGGCCAGGATGTACAGATCCTCGCCGCTTGATCGAAGGGGCGACGGGAACGAGGCGGACATGAGGGATGCAGAGGATGGGGCGGGGGGCAGCATGTTGAGGCCGAGGGCGATGGCGATGGCGCGCGCGCGACGGCGCGTCTCCCAGCCGCTGTGTGTGCGAGCCGGTCACGCCGATGGCATGTGCGGATCAGACTGATCAGGTTCTTTGGTGCGCAGGAGAGCGGGCAGGGCAGAGTCGAGGACGCGGGAGCAGCGGGAGGCACGCGAACTTGATCAAGGCGTGCGACGCTTGGCGACGCGCTCACGTGTGCCCTGCAGGTGGCGCGCATCGAACATAGCTCGCTGATCGAGGCAGCCAACGCTTCTTGGCGATGGCGGCAGCCGCCTGCGTCTGCGCGCCAACCTGTCTGAACCACGCCCGCCGTTGGCTGCCTGCGCCCCGCTTCGACTTAGACAGTTGTGCTGGCGCTCGCTCGACATCCACCGCGACGAGGACCCGCCAGCTTCACGCAACTTGCTGCAGTCCCTTGGACCAACGCGCGCGCACCCGGCCCGCGCTCCCCGCCGACATCTGCGCCCCAGTAGCCAACTCCACCACCACCGACCCTCGCACCATGAGCCAAGCAGCACAGCAGGCCGCTGCCGCCGCCGTCCGCCCGTGCGAGTATAAGGTCGGCAAGGTGCTCGGCGAGGGCACCTACGCCAAAGTCAAGATGGCCTACCACGTCCGTGCCTTTGCTCCGCGACCATTGGCATGGATACGCTCCGACTGATCGCACGTCGCACGCGCTTGTAACTCATGCAGATCAAGACAGGCCAGGCCTACGCGTGCAAAATCTGTACGGCGCTGTCGAATCGTGCTGTCTCGACGATCTGTGGAGACTGATTCCCAGCCTCTGTAGTCAACAAGCAGCTCATGCATGGCCGCGAGCAGTAAGTTTACGACGCCGTTCCCCGCGCCTATTCCCCGGGAAATGCTCACGATCTCCGTGTTCGACGCGTAGTATGGTCCTGAACGAGATCAACATTTTGAAGAAGGTGTCGCAGGGCCACCCGAACCTGATAGGCCTCATCGACTACTTTGAGTCGGCCAACAACCTGTACTTGATCATGGAACTGTGCTCGTACGCCTTTTTTTTTCTCTTCTTACCGCCGAAGCATCAACTCCGTGGGCATTCATGACTGACCGACTGACCACTCCATGCGCCGACCTAGGGGTGGCGAGCTGTTTTACCGCATCTGCAACCGCGGCCACTACTTTGAAGTTGACGCGGCGCGCATCGTCCGCACTATTTGCGACGCTGTTGCGTACCTGCACGACGCGAATATTATCCACCGCGACTTGAAGCCCGAGGTGCGCGTGCTCGGGTGTGTCGAAGCACCGGCTTGGTTGCGAGAACGCTCATGTCCTCACGTCTTCGGCTGAGCGTAGAACCTGCTCTTCCGCACCCCCGACGAGGACTCGGACCTCATGGTATGCTGCCATCCGGCCGGGCTGCGCTGCCCTCACGACGGCCGCTAACGAACCTGGCGAACCAACAGATTGCCGACTTTGGTCTCGCGCGGTGTCTCGAGTCGGAGGCGTTCCCGATGCTCACCACGACGTGCGGCACGCCCGGGTTCATGAGGTACTGCCAGGCTGAACGCAATGGCCGTCGTTCTTGTTCTCCGCCTGACCACGAACGCCTCCCCAAACGTAGTCCTGAAATCCTGCAAAGGAAGCCATACGGCAAGGCCGTCGACATGTGGGCGATTGGCGTGATTGCCTACTTTTTGCTCGTCGGGTACACGCCATTTGACCGCAACACGACCGCCGAGGAGATTCAGGCCATTGTCTCGGGCGACTGGACGTTCTCGCCTAAGGAGTACTGGTACGCACTCGCTCACCGACCTTTTCGACTGTGCCTCTCACTCACCCACCACCTCCCAATCCAGGGCGCACGTCTCGGAAACCGCCAAGGACTTCATCCGGCACCTGCTCAAGCTCGACCCGAACGAGCGCTTGACTGCGCGGCAGGCGCTCGCGCACCCGTGGCTCGCACCCTACGCGCCCGCTGCCCCCGCTACCCCTGCTGCTCCCGTCGCCGTCTCGGTGACCGCGACCGAGACCGTGCATTCGGCGCCCGCCGCGCCCAATGCCGCGACCCGTGGGATGGCCCCCGGCGACCTGTTGCCGCACATTCGCGCCAATTCCAAGTCGGCCGCCGACAAGTTCCGCAGCGCCGTGCGCACGATGCAGGCGGCCGCGCATTGGGCCAAGTTGCTCGGCGCGCCGGCGGTGAATTTGCCGATGCCCGTCGAGGAGCATTTGCCGGCGGCACAGTAGAGGGGGTGGTGAGGTTTGGTTGGGACCGTTGTTTTCGTTCAGCGTTGGGGATTCGTTTGTATTGGCTTGTTTCTATAGGGCGTTCGCTTTGTATTTCTGTTCCACCTTTCTTGCGGCACGGTCGTGTCGCAAACGATGGTCACAAACGGTGGTCACAAACCAGGTCTATCAATGGGTAGCAGCAGAGCAGGCCAGATCTCGGGTTCCAAAAAGCTTCACCACTCTCACCGCCACCAGTAATATCGCGAATCACAGCACGCCGGGCTCGACCTCAATCAACGGCGCAGCCATCCCGCCGGCCGCCAACGGCGGTGGCGGCGGCAATCCCTGTAGGATCATGGCCAGCACCTTCATGAACGCCAGGTACTCGTCGACCGTGATCGGCGCACGGCCCCACCGCGCGCGGTCGTACGTGTCCAAATACCGTTTCGCCAACCGTTTATCCACCAACCGCGCGGCCACCAGACGGCGAAACCATGGGCGCACGGGTAACGCCCGCAATCGCGGTGCCGGCGTCGCGCTTGCCATCGGTTGCAGTCCGACGGGTCTCGCCGCCCGACTCCGCGGGATCCACGGCGCGGTCCCCGCGCTCGTCGATGTGACCCCCGACAAACTCGTGGCCGTGGGAGCGGCGCTCACGGGTCGTCCCGGCCCACGCGGCGGCGGAAGAGGGCGGGCCGCGACAGGTTGAATCCGTGCGACGTGCCGGAACGGCGCGAGCCGGTCGGCGAGCAAGTCGAGCGAGGCCACGGCGGCGTCGCGGAACTGCGTGTCGGCGAGCGGCGAGTCCGGGTCGCCCCATTCGACGGCGGCGCTGGGTGTGCCCGGTGCCGGACCACATGCGCGCGCAATGGTCAGTGCGCGGTCGAGCGCAGTGGCGATGTGCGCGTGAACGTGGTGCGGCAGGTCCATGGCCGAGGTCGGGACATAGAGTTTGGGGAGGAGGGCGAGTGCCGTGCGCACGGTCATGAAGCGGGAAAACGCGAAGAGAAGGGCGGCGGTGACGAGGAGCGCGTAGGACCCGACGATGATGAGTTGCAGGTACATGGCCGTGGGTGGCGGCTTGTCGAGGGCCTGCACGAACAGGTCGACGCCGGTGAGAATCAGGCAAATTGCGGTGCCAAACCAAACGACCATTTGGAAGAGCGACCACAGGAAGGACTTGATGGCGGGCACGAGCGGCAGTTGCGAGCCGGGGGCCCCGGGGAGAGGGCGGGCCATGGTCGAGGGCAGGAGCGGCGGGCCCGACGATGTGCCGATATCCTGCAGCTGCACGTCGTCGACATGGTGGCTGGGATGAGGATGATGGTGCACGAGCGCGTGCCCAGTCCCGTCGGTCGTCGTGGCCGTATTCGTCGATCCGGCACGTCCGCCGCGTGATGACGATGCGGGCGAGGGCGACCGGCGCAGCGGAATGAGGTGCACGGCGAGTGCCGCAGGTGTCGAGGCCGGCACAGCGGGCGGCAAACCTGAAGTACTGGCACGGTGCGGCGTGGCGCGCGCCACGGGCACGAGCGGAATCGGCGTGGCATCGAGTGCCGAGTGAAAGCGGCGGATACGGCCGCGTATTGCGGCCCCACCGCGTGCGTTTGGTGCGGCCGAGGACGAAGACTTCGAGGCAGTCGCGGTCGCGGCATAGTGGTGGTGGAAGGGGCGCGCTGGCGATGGCGGCGGCGCGGCAGCCGGCATGCTAGTGCGGCGCATGTCGGGTGTGTGCGCGTGGAGTGCATCGAGTCGCGAGTGCGGCGGGTTCGGCGCCGGCGCGCCGTGAAGGGGCCGAAGCAGGGGCGCCGTCGTTAGCGCGGACGAGGGAAGGTTGCGCGCGGCGTGGAGCGGTGGAGGTGCGAGACAAGGCGGGACACTGGCGCATTGACGCATGACAACATGCGATAGTCACGCGAACCACGTGGCCAGCCACCGCAGACGAGCGAGACGGTCCTGCGCTGACGATGGACGACCACCACGAGCTCGACGACGGCGACCACGACGACGACCGACCGGCCAACTCGCCGTGTGCCGGCATCCGGACGTGCTCTCACTTGCTGCACCGCTTGCTCGGCGTCCGGCACACCCGCCGCCCGCCGAATCGCCTCCCCGCACGCACTGCCCGGCCCGCAGTGATTCACAACATGTCCGACTCGGACTTCCTCGCCTCGAGCGACGACGATTACGCCGCACCGCCGCCCGCGCCCAAGGCCAAGGCCAGGGGAAAGGCTGTCGCTGCTGCCGCGCCCGCCGCGGCGAAACCCAAGCCGAAGCGCGCGCCCGCCAAGAAGAAGACCGCTGCAGTCGCGGCCGCCGATGCCATGGAAGTCGATAGCGACTCGGACGCGGCCCCGCCGAGGCCCGCCATGTCGTCTTCGTTGGCTGCCCGCGCCGGTTCCACCGGCAAGACGGTCGAAGAGACCTACCAGCGCAAGTCGCAGATAGAGCACATTCTGCTGCGTCCCGACACCTACATTGGCACGGTCGAGGCCGTCGACGCGCCTATGTGGGTGCTCAACGCCGCCAACGAGTTTGAGTACCGGTCGATCCACTATGTGCCGGGCCTGTTCAAGATCTTTGACGAGATCCTCGTCAACGCGGCCGACAACAAGACGCGCGACCCGTCCATGGACTCGATCAAGGTCACGATCGACACGGAAGCCAACTTGATTTCCGTCTGGAACAATGGCCGCGGGATCCCGGTGCAGATGCACAAAGAGGAAAAGCTCTACGTGCCCGAACTCATTTTCGGCCACTTGCTCACGTCGTCCAACTACAACGACAAGGACAAGAAGGTGACCGGCGGCCGCAACGGGTACGGCGCCAAGCTCACCAATATTTTCTCGACCGAGTTTACCGTCGAGACGGCCGACAAGGACTCGGGCAAAAAGTTCAAGCAGGTGTTTTCCAACAACATGGGCAGTCGCACGGCGCCCGTCATTTCCGACAACAAAAAGGGCGAAGAGTACACGAAAATCTCGTTCAAGCCCGACCTGGCCAAGTTTGGCATGACCTCGCTCGACGCCGACATTGTGGCCCTGCTCAAGAAGCGCGTCTACGACATGGCCGGGTGCGTGCGCGGCGTGAAAGTGTGGCTCAACAGTGACCGCATCAAGATTCGCGACTTCAAGGCCTACGTGCAAATGTACCTCAAGAACCAGGACGGCGCGCTCGTCCACGAGGTCGTGAATGACCGGTGGGAAGTGGCCGTGGCCCCGTCCGACGAGCAGTTTCGGCACATGTCGTTTGTCAACTCGATTTGCACGTCCAAGGGCGGCACGCACGTCAACTACGTCGTCGACCAAGTCGTCTCGAAACTGCAAGAAGCCGTCGTGAAAAAGGCCAAGACCGCCAAGCTCACGCCGTTCCAGGTCAAGAATCACCTGTGGGTCTTTGTCAACTGCCTGATCGAGAACCCTTCGTTCGACTCGCAGACCAAGGAAAACATGACGCTGCGCGCCGCGCATTTCGGGTCCAAGTGCCCGCTCTCCGACGACTTCCACAAGAAGGTGCTCAAGTCGGGCGTGCTCGACAAGCTGCTCAACGCCGCGGCCGCCAAGCAGGACCAGCTGCTGAAAAAGACGGACGGCAAGAAGTCGTCGCGCGTCACGGGCATTGTCAAGCTCGACGACGCCAACAATGCCGGCACGCGGCAGGCATCCAAGTGCACGCTGATCTTGACCGAGGGTGATTCCGCCAAGACGATTGCTGTGGCCGGGCTCGCTGTCGTCGGGCGCGACAATTATGGCGTGTTCCCGCTGCGCGGCAAGCTGCTCAACGTGCGCGACGCGGCCGGGTCGACGGTCAGCAACAATGTCGAGATCCAGCACCTGAAGAAGATTCTCGGGCTGCAGCAGGGCAAAGTCTATAAGGACGCGTCGTCGCTCCGCTACGGCCACCTCATGATTATGACCGATCAAGACCATGACGGGTCGCACATCAAGGGCCTAATCATCAATTTTCTCGACCAGTTTTGGCCGTCGCTTTTGCAGATTCCCGATTTCCTGTGCGAGTTTATCACGCCGATTGTCAAGTGCACCAAGGGCACGCGCGAGTTCGTCTTCTACACGATCCCGGAGTACGAGCAATGGCGCGAGCGCACCGACACGACCTCGTGGAAGATCAAGTACTACAAGGGTCTTGGCACGTCGTCGCGCGAAGAGGCGAAAAAGTACTTTTCGCACCTCGACAAGCACCGGAAACCGTTTGACCCGTGCACACAGGAGGACCGCACGCTGATCGACATGGCCTTCAACAAGAAAAAGGCCGACGAGCGCAAGCAGTGGCTCGCGACCTACACGCCGGGCACCTACATGGACCACGCGCAGGACTCGATTTCGATCACCGACTTTGTAAACAAGGAGCTGATGCTGTTTTCGATTGCCGACAACCACCGGTCGATTCCGTCGGTCGTCGACGGGCTCAAGCCGGGCCAGCGCAAGATCCTCTTCGGGTGCTTCAAGCGCAAGCTCAAGGGCGAGGTCAAGGTGTTCCAGCTCGCCGGTTATATCTCGGAGCACACGGCCTACCACCACGGCGAGCAGTCGCTGTGCGCAACGATTATCGGTATGGCGCAAGACTTTGTCGGCAGCAACAACGTGAACGTGCTCGAGCCGTGCGGCCAGTTCGGTACGCGGTTGCAAGGCGGCCAGGACGCGGCCTCGCCGCGTTACATTTTCACGGCCCTGCCCTCGGTTACGCGACGGCTCTTCCACCCGCAGGACGATGCGCTGCTCAACTACCTCGAGGACGACGGCCAGCGGATTGAACCGGCGTGGTACCTGCCCGTGTTGCCCATGGTGCTCGTGAACGGCAGCCAAGGGATCGGGACGGGCTGGTCGACGTCGATCCCGAACTACAACCCGCTCGACGTGGTCGAGAACCTGCGGCGCATCATGCGCGGCGAGTCGCCCGAGGACATGGTCCCGTGGTACCGCGGGTTCAAGGGCACGATCTCGCGCATGGGCACCGACCGGTTCAAGGTGCAAGGCATTTGCACGCGCGTCGACGACACGACAATTGAGATCACCGAATTGCCCATTGGGACCTGGACGCAGACGTTCAAGGCCATGCTCGAGGATTACATGACGGGCGACGCGCCCGTGATTGTCGATTACAAGGAATACCACACCGACACGGCTGTGCATTTCGTGATCACGCTCGCGCCCGCATGGGCGAATGCTGACATGGACGCGCTCGACAAGAAGTTTAAACTCACGACGACCTTGGCCACGTCGAATATGGTGTGCTTTGACGAGCACGGGCGCATCAAGAAGTACGCGTCGACGACGCAGATCCTGCAAGAGTTCTACACGCTGCGGCTCGCGTACTACGGCAAGCGCAAAGAGTGGCTCACGGCGCAACTGCTCAAGGAGTACTCGCGGCTCGAGAACCGCGTGCGGTTTGTGACTGAAGTGATCAACCGCACGCTGATCATCGAGCGCAAGAAGAAGGCGCAGCTGTGCACGGAGCTGCGGCAGCGCAAGTACCTCGAGATTGCCAAGGACGGGTCGCTCAAGGAAGCCAACGACGACGACGAGAACGAGGTCGAGGACGCGTCGACGACCGGGTTCGACTACCTGCTGTCGATGCCGCTCTACTCGCTCACACTCGAAAAGGTCGAGTCGCTCGAGGCCGAAATGATGAAGAAGAAGGCTGAACTCGACTACGTGCTCTCGCAGTCGCCCGAGGATATGTGGCAGACGGACCTCGATGCGTTTGTCGCCGACTGGCACGCCGCCGAGGAGCACCGCGTCGCCAACGAGACCAAGGGCGTCAGGCGCGGCGCCGGCGCGGCCACGGCGGCCAAGGGCAAAGGCAAAGCCGCGCCCCCGAAGCGCAAGGCCGCATCCGCGGTCGACGCGTCCGACGACGAGTTTGTGGCGACGCGCCCAAGCGGCGCGGCGTCGCGCTCATAAGGCGTCGTCTTGACGAGGACGATGACCTGCAATCCGGCGCCCGCGTTGTGCGCACGTGCCGCCAAGACCACCGCGGTCAAGACCGACCCGGACGACGAGTGGGCCATGGACGTCGACGACGGGGCTCCGTCCGCCAAGCCCGCAGCGACTGCAGCCGCCGTCAAGAAGCAGTCGACCATGGACGATTTCTTTTCGGCCGTGACGCGCAACCCGCCGGGACTCGCGGCCGGGTCGGCATCGTCGTCGGCAGCGTCGTCGCCCGTGCCACCCGCGGAGCCGGCCAAGCCCAAGCGTGGCCGGCCGAAGAAGGCAGCAGCGGCCGAGGCACAGCGTGCACCAGCTCCCGCACCCGCGCCGGTGCCGAAGCCGGCAGCCAAGCGCCCGGTCGTGCAGCTCGACGACGATGACGACGACGAGGACGACTTGTCGGCGCGGCTCAAGCGGTTGCGCGAGTCGAAGAAGGTGGGCGATGCGGTGGCGCCCACGTTGTCGAGCGTTGGCGCGCAACGTACGTTTTGTGTATCGCTTTCCGACTTCGCCCCTGCCGGCTCAGACTGAACCATTTCGCCCCCTCCCCCTAGTGATCTCGCCGCACCGCGCCACGGCCACGACCAAAACCCTCTCGCCGTCGCCCATTATCGGCAGACCCGTCCCGCGCGCGTCGGCGACCGTGTCCAAGTCTTCGGTCGCATCCGACGAAAGCCCGGCGCCGAAACCCAAGCCGCGCGGGCGGCCGCGCAAGGCCGTCGTGTCGGGCAGCGACGACGACGATGACGACGATGTGGTAGTCGCGGCACCGAGCCGGCCCGCGGCGGCGGCGTCGACGTCGGCACGGCCGGCGCGCCGTGCGGCTGCGGCGAAGCTGGTCCCGCGGCAGGCAGTGGTCCTGGATTCGGATGACGATGATGATGATGGTATGTGGAGCCTGACGACAGCGGGAGTGATTTTGAGTGAAGGTGAATGAATTTGGTCGGGTGATGTGTGATGGTGTGGTGATACGCGTGGAATGAATGAATGAAAAAGTGATTGGTTATTCACATTTGTCTCGTTGTTAGCAAAGCGCGAGACGGACTAGGTTCGTGAATGTGGGAGAGAGTGAACAAACAACGCGACGATGCCGCGCGGTCGCCTTTCATTGTTGTCAAAACGGGTTCAAGGAGCAAGACAGAAGGAACCAGCCGGTCGGCCAGCGGTCGGAGGGGCCAAAACAAACGAGACAAAAAGAACCAAAACGGTTGACATGGGCCTAAAAAAAAAGTGGCGAGATGCAGGCACAGCGCGTCCAAAACGGCAGGGAACATGAAGGGAGCCCAGACAAAAATAACCACCAAGAGAGCGATACAAATCAGCTCGACGCCGCCGCTGCGGGGACCGCGCCCGCAGCCGGCGTCGTCGCCGTGGCCGTTGTCGGCGGGAGCGCGTGCTTGCACTCTTTGCACTTGGCGTCGGTCGCGAGCGCCTCGGACTTGGTAGGGATGTAGTGGCAGTGCGCACAGTGAATGCGGCCGTTGCGACTAGAAGGAGTGATGAAGAGGGCAAGGCACGCCGTCAGCCGACGAACGACTTGCATCGCGGCCCAGGAAAGGGGTATCACGTACTTGAACCTCAACCCACACTGATTGCACAAAATCACGTTCTCGGCCCACCCGGTACGCCACGTGGACTGTGCCGACTTGGTCGTCTTGCAGCTGCCACACGTCTTCATGCGCACGCCGGCCGGCGCCTGGTCGCCCGCGACCGTGGCCGAGGCCTGCAGCGACGTTGTCCGGCGCCTCGCTGGCTTGGTCGCTCCGGGCGACGCGCCCACGGTGGGCGACACGGCCAGTGATGGAACCGTTGCGCGCATCGTCGGACTCGCCGGGGACCCGGGCCGGCGCAGGTTGCGCATGAGTGGCGTCAGCGACGTTTCCATGGCGTGCAGTGGCGGCAGCGGGGCAAACGACGGCGACGCCGGTGCGGGCGCGGCGTAAGCCGGTGGTGGTGCCAGCGGAGCCGACGTTGCGGAAAACGGCATGAACGCGGCGGGCAGCGGGAGCGGCGGCGGCGGCGGACGCTGCGGAACGGGCGCCGCGTCCATGTCTGGGAAGTAGAAGGACGAGAAGGGCGGCAGCGTGACGCGCGGCGGGTCCGGCACGGGTGCGGGTGCGGGAGCAGGCGCAGGCAGGGCTCGTGTTGACGGCGCCGGAGAAGGGGCGACCGTGACGACGTCGAGGTCCATGGCATCCTCGTCGTTCTCGACGACTTCGGTATCCGTATTATCGTCCTCGTTCTCCCCCGCAGGCCCAAGCAACGGCGATGGCGCGCGCGACGGCGGCACGCTGTCGGACCCGTCGTAAATGTTCTCGAGCCGCGACGGCGCCGCTGTGGTGCGCGGTCCGCGCATATCGTACCCGTACACCGGCACGGGCACGGGCAGCGGCGGCGGCGACGGATTCGCGTCGTACCGACGCGCCGCCGGATCGGTGAGATCGTCAGCGTCCTCGTCAAAGTCGGCTGAGGACGTGACCCCTGGGAGCATCAGGTGGGAGGGGAGCGCATGTGGGCGTGGGGACGTGGACCCCGTCCGACTTGCGGCCGCGGCGGCAGCGGTCGGGTGCAGGAGCAGCGGCGACGGCGACCGCGCAGCCATGAGCCCGCCGAGCGGGACGAGCGGGGACCGTGTCCCCGACGTCTTGCGTGACCGAGGAACGGGGATTCCGTTGCCGGGCGGCGGGGTCGCGACGACGGCGGGCAATTGCACGGGCAGCAGTGCCGTCAGACCCGTGAACGGGCCCAACGCGGATGGATCCACCAGGTCGGATGACCGGAGCACGGCCCGCGGCGCCGTCGCCGATTCGACGAGCCCAAGGTGCGACGCCGACCGCACGCGGTGCGGCGCGCGCAGCGACCATTCGGCCGCCGGTCCCTGGGCACGGACACGCGCCGAAGCCGTGCGCAGGCGCGGACTGCGCATCGCGCCGGGGCTACCGCCAGCGCTCACGGCACCGAGCAATGGCGACGACCCTTCGGTCCGAGCACGCGCGTGCGCGTGCAGCGGGACTTCGAGCGTGGTCGGCGCGGGTGCGGTAGCAGATGCGGCCGCGGCCTCGGCCGCGTCCCAGGCAAACGGGATTTGGAAGACGACGCCCGGCGTAGCATTGGCGAGTACGAGCGGCGAGGGCGCGCGTGTGGGCATGGATTTGCGGCGCGGGCGCTTAAAGTGCGCGTCGGCGCCGAGCGTGTGGTGCAGGCGCGCATCGGCGGCGACGGGCGGCGGGCTCGGTGCAGGGCCCGGAGCGGGGTTGGCGGCCATGACGGTGTCGTCGGCTGGGGGGTTGTCAGGCACGGGCTCGAGTCGGCGGCGAGTGCGAACAGGAGCCAGCGGCAACGTCAGCGATTGTTGGTGATCAGGGCGCTCCGCGAGTGCGGTGAGCAAACAGCGCTAGCGGGCATCGATGGCAGGTCAGCAATGCGATCATCCAGTGCGGCCGTTCCTGCATTGAGCGGCGCACCGCGCGCTGCCAGAGAGCCACGAGTGAGGCACAAGTCATGAACGTACGAGAAGGGGCGCGCGCCAGGTACGATTTGCAGTGAGTGGTCGGATGGCGCCGCCGAGAGAACGAGCAGCGGGTGGACAGGCGAGCCGCGGTTGTGCGCGGGCCGGGCAAGTGCAGGCTGCCGCAAATTGACGGCGGACAATTGGAGAGCGGGAGGAAAGGGCGAGAGGGGGCAGCTGGCGGTTGGCGGTCGGCGGCGCCGACAGCGGCGGGCGAGCGGGCGGGCGGGCGGGCGGGCGGGCAGACGGGGCGGCGGGAGCAGCAGGCGAGAGCGGGCAGTGGTGCAAGTCGTCGACGACGGCGGCAGCAACGAGGCGAGCGAATGAGCGAGAGGCGAAGGAGCGGTGGGTCGGTGGGCCGGTGGTGCGCAAGGCGCGGGGGA
>GG745330.1:283576-334093 GCA_000151295.1 Allomyces macrogynus ATCC 38327
TTCGAACTGCCGCCGCTTGCTGACGCGTCGCCGCCGACCTACAAGAGCTGCACACGACGCGCACTCTGCGCCGCGATCCGCACTCGCTCCCTTTCAACCGCCCGCGCCGACCTTCGTGCCCGCGCAGACCCGACCGCAACCTCTACCTCCGCCACCACCACCACCACCAACCACCCCCCGAGGACCAACATCACCATGGACACGCACCGCTTCACCTGCCTCGCCTGCCACGTCGCCTTTGCCACCGCCGACCAGCAGCGCGCGCACTACCGCACCGACTGGCACCGCTACAACCTCAAGCGCAAGGTCGCCGAGCTGCCCCCCGTCCCCGCCGAGGAATTTGCGCACCGCGTTTTGGCGCGCCAGGCGCAGGACAAGGCCGACCAGGAATCTGCGGCGCTGTCCTTCACTTGCAACCTCTGCAACAAGACCTACGCCAACGAAAATGGCTACCGCAACCACGTGCAGTCCAAGAAACACAAGGAGCGCGCCATTGCCGCCGATCTCGGCGACGACAACCCGGACGCGCTGCTCACGCGCCAGCCCAAGAAGCAACTGTCGCAGACCGTGGTCACCCCGGCCACCTCGGCCACGCCCATCTCGCCCGCGCCCGCCTCCACCGATGCCGCTGGCGCTGCTGTCGCCACGAGCGACGTGCCCATGTCCGAGGCCGAGCACCTCGACGCGCTCGCCGACCAGAAAATCAAGAGTGCCGTCAAGCTCGAGCCCACCGACTGTCTCTTCTGCCCGCGCAAGTCCGAGTCCATGGATTTGAACCTCGACCACATGACCACGGCCCACTCGTTCTTTATCCCAGACATTGACTACCTGGTCGACCTTCCCGGCCTGCTGGCCTACCTCGCCGAAAAGCTGACGGTCGGCAACGCGTGCCTGTGGTGCTATTCGCCCTACCACGCGTCGCACACGCCGCAAACGACGCGCGGCCTGTTCAAGTCGCTCGACGACGTGCGCCGCCACATGGCCGACAAGGGCCACTGCAAGATCCAGTATGAGGACGGCGCCGATCTCGAAATTGCCGACTTTTACGACTTTGCCAGTACCTGGGAAGGCGTCGACGCGCAAGGTGCCGAGGGCGATGCAGACGCTGAGGTTGGTGCTGATGGCAACGGCATGTTTGTCGATGCCGAGAGCTCGCAACTCGTCTTGCCGTCCGGCAAGGCGCTGGGCCACCGCGACTACCGCCGGTACTTCCGCCAGAACATCCGCGACCGGTCGGCCGAAGAAGTCACGACCATCAGCCACTTGGTCGACAAGTACAAGCAGCTCGGCGTGTATGCCGACCTGGTGCAGCGCGAGGAGCGGCGCACGGCGCGCGACATTGAGCGCCGCCGCCATTACTACCAGATGGGGCTCGGCGTGCGCGCCAACAAGCTGCAGACGCACTTCCGCCCGCAGGTCATGTTCTAGACCATGGCGGCGGAGCGGGTGGAGTTGGCGACGATGTTCGAATAGCAAAGAGTTTTCTGTGATATTTTTTTTTCGCCCGTTTGGAACGACTGCGGACGGACTTTAGCCAGGCAGGCGGTTGAGCAGCTTCTCTGGCAAGCCGCTGCCGTTGTGCAACGGCAAGTGGGCAGGTCGGCAACATCCACCTCCGCCAACCAAGTGCTTGACCAGTAGACCTCCATCCAGCGCAGATCGCTGCCTCATCGTCGTCGACTGCAACCCTCTCCAGCGTCCCGTCGCCCCGCCGCGCACGGCAACCTGCGGCATTGCCGCCGCCAAGGCCGCCACCGTCCACTGCCATGACCAGCTCGCTCGGCCAGGCCGCCGGCGCCGCGATTCTCGCCGCGCACGCTGTCTCCACCGCGCCCTCGCCTGTTCCGGCACTCGCCCCCTTACGGGCATCCACGCCAGCACCCGCGCCGTCATCACTCAATGCCGACCGCGTCGCCGCCGCACGCGCACGACTCGCCGACATTGAGCGCGTCGTCGCCGGCCCACCGCGCCTGAAGCGCGTGCGCCGGCTCTCTGCGGCGCTCCTCGACGACCTGCGCGCCGCTGTCGATGCCGCCGAACATAACGCAGTCCTTGCGGGTGCCGAGTGGGGCCACGATCTCGTGAGCGTCGCCGACCAGGTCCTCGCCGACCTCGCCGCCGTGCGCCACATGTCGGTACTCGGGTACTTGCTCCATGGGCGTAACGCACGGCGCGTCCTGCGTGCGCACGCCGCGTGGTTGGCCACGTTGCACGCGGAGGCGACGCGGCTCGGTGGTCCTCGAGTCGTCCCCGCCGGTGCGCGTGCGATGGTCGTGGATCTCGGGTCTGTCTCGGCGTCGCCGCGGTCGCTGACCATGGAAAGCATCAACGTCGCACCGGGGCAGCCGCTTGTCACGCCGCTCGCGGTGGCCGCCGAAGAGCACCTCGTCATGGACCCAACGGCGGCGTCCCCAGGGCCGCCACTTCCGCCGGCGCAACTGTCACGCCTGCTCAGCGACTCGCGCGGTGCGAACGGTGGGTCGGCACGCAACGGCGGCGTGTCGAGCGAGGTCGCCGAAGCGCTGGCCAAGGTGATTGCGCTCGCTAACGACCCGCGGTTCCTGCTGCAGCTGCGCAAGGTGCGTTCCTTGCTTTGCCCATGCTGTACCTGGGAGCCCGCATCCATGCCGCCGTTGACTGACGTGACTGCGCCCGCCCGCGCCCACCCCCGTCCAGGACTCGACGTGCAACTTCCAGGACCTGCTGGACATTGTCGAAGTCCTCGCGCTGGCCTGCCCGTCGCAGGCGCCCAAACGCCTGCCCCTTCTGACCATGTCGATCGAGAGCCACTACCCGCCGGAACCCTGCCACGACCGACTCTCCGGTGAAGCCCTGCAGGCGCGAATCGACCAGATCGTACGCGCCGAGTCACCGCCCATGACGGTGCGCCGGTCGAGTTTGGTCTCGTTCCAGTCACACGGTCGCCGCGAAAGTCTTACGGAGCGCGGGCAGACGGGCGTGTTTGCGTCGGTCCAGTCGCTGACACCGTTGCTCGAGACAATGGCCGCAAACGACGTGCATAACCCCGCACAGCCGTCGTTGTCGCGGATCACGACGGTGGCGGCCATCATGGAACAGCAGTTTAACCCCGCCGCGAGGGTGGGCACGGGGATGGGGACTCTGAACAGTGTGCGTCGCGGGTCGGCCGTGTCGGGTGCCGCCGCAACCCCGAGTACGCCGCCGGGGGCGTCGACGCCGACGGCGGCCGAGAAGATGGCCGAGGCGGCGCCGGGACTGACGATGGGCCACGTTTGGCTGCACGAGTCGGCGCGGCCGATTGCGACGATTGAACGCCGGTACCCGTCGTCGAACCGCAACTCGGCGATTTTGTTCCCGCCGCCCGTGTTCACGCGGTCGATGCAGAACGAGCCCGTGCATCAGTCGGACTCGTTGCCGCGGCAAGCCCAGACACAGGCGATTGGTAATTCGTTGTCGCGGCAGTCGCACAAGTCGTACCGGTCGCAGCAACCGGCGGCGCCCGGATCGCCCGCAGGCGCGACTATGGACTTGTCGACCACTGGCCCCGCGCCCGCCGACTTGCCACCGACGCCGCTCTCCCCGCAACACGTCGAATCTGACTCGCACTTTGACACGTGTCCCGTGTGCAAGCTCGTGCAAGACTACTCGTACGCCAAGTACATTCAACTCGCCGTGCTCTTCCACGAGAACAACGATCTCGGCATGTCCTACCACTGTCTGGTGCACGCGATCCAAGTCTCCGAGGAGCGCGGCGCGTGCGTGCCCACCCCTTACTTCCTCGCGGGGCTCTACCTGCGGCATGGGTGGGGATGCCGCCCGGACCTGGCCAAATCGTTCGACTGCCTGGTGCTCGCGCTCGAGTACGCGTTGCGGCAGGCGCAGTACGCGGCCGGGTCGACCATGGCACGGACCACGATGCGGTCGGCCGGGTCCGACCCCATTCCAGAGGAAATCGCGCCGGCGCCGTCGGCGGCGGCGGTGGCCCCGCCACCAATTCTCGCCCGTCCCTACTCGACCATGGCGCGCCCGCTGTCGGCCGCGTCCCGCACGCTCTCGGACGTGCCCGCCGCGGCCCCACGGACGAAACTCGCCGCTTATATCGCGACCTTCCGCGACTCGCCGCTGCCGGTCCGGGACGACGACATTGAAGCGAGTTCACAGCGACTCGGCGTCGCGCTGATCTTGTACGAAGTCTCAGTCTCGCTGCGGTTCGGGTGGGGCGTGCGCGGGGACTCGCGGCTCGCCAAGGCGCTCGCGAAACTGGCGGCGAATCTGGGCGACCCGCAGGCCGCGCTCGAGGTCGGGATGCGGTTGGCCGCGAGTTCGGGCGTGCGGTTGAGTTTGTCGGGCGGCGGTGGACAAGGGGCGGGGAGTGTCGAGTCGTTGCCGGGCCGGATCACAAGGCAGTTGTCGCGCGTCTTGAGTCGGAGCAAGTCGATGTCGGCCGTAGGCAAGTCCCCGGCGGCGCGTGGGCCCGAGCCGGCAATGCTGCGCAATAGCTGGTCCTCGTCGCTGGCCGATATTCCGGAACGCGAAGTCGCGCCCGCAGCCGCCAATGGGGCGGGGGTGCGCCGGCAAGGGTCGCGTGTCGCGCGCCGGAAACGCGAGGCCGTGGCCTACTTGCGGTACGTGGCGCGCAGCGGCGTGCAGGATCCGGCGATTACGTGGGCGTTGGCGCCGAAATGGGATTGATGGACGGAGAGAGTGTGTCGTGTGAGTGTTTGCAGTACCCCACCTCTCATCGGTTTTTTTGTTTTGACGAGTCGGCGGCGGCGAGCCGTTGTATTTCACTGTCGCCGCTGGCGCTGGCCATTCGTTCCCGTACCGTTTTTGTGTGCTGCTTGGCGTCGGTGGCGTCCACTTCTGTCTTTTCGGGGCGGATGGACGGTTTGTGGTCCTCTTCAATAGAACGCGTTTTGTCGCGGCCATGGGGGTTGTGATGAACGACACCATTCTCGACGTTGCCGGATATCAGCAGGTAGGTGCCATTCAGCAGCCAGCAGTCATGAACGTGCCGTTTCTGTCACGTCTGGCCTCTTCGGTTGCAGAAGCGAACGTTGCTGGGCTGTACGTTGCAGTTTAGGGCAGCGGGTCTGCGCTGTTCAAGGTGGCCGTGGTCCCGCGGATACCCGCGGCGTTGATTGTAAACCTGATTTCCCACGACCTGACCACTTTCTGCAACAACACTTTGCGAGCCAACTGCATCCTCACTCTTTCTCCCTCCATCCTCAAATTGGACCCTCCTATCCACACAGCGCGATGGTCACTATCGACCCGGCAAATCGTCCACCCGCCCACTCCTGCCGCGTCCCATCCTGCACCGGCTGTTCGCGCGGCTCGACCCGACCAGCGCTCGAGCACTGGGCGGCACCAGCCGCTGTCTCGCCTGGCGCCGGGACTCGCCATGGCGCCCACTTTTGCGCGTTGCTGCCAGCTTCATGCGCGCCGACTATGCCTCGCTCGTCAAGTACCAGAAAGCACCAGGGTCCCCGTTCAAGTGCAACGCCCACCTCGCCTACAAGTTCCCGGCCATGGCGATTGACCGCAGCGACGCCGAATTGTTCGACGAACTGCTCGTCCAGCACATGCCGAACCAGAATCCGAGTTACAGGCTCCAGTTCTACTGCCGATTCTCTTGCGTCTTCGTTTAGACTCGCCGAACCGCACGCACATGGCGCTGGTGCTGCCGCGGTACACAATCGTGGACGAATGGGATTGGGTTGATTTAGTGATGCAACGGCCCGTTGTTGCCCTGCTCAACGATTCGGTGCGCGCGGCACTTGGCGACCCGGACTCGCCGGACCGTAATGGCATCCCGCCGCTGTCGCTGTTTGTTCTCGACGTCCTCGTATTTGATGACATCGAAACCGCGACCGATTATTTTGACGCCAAAGCGTAAAACCCGGCCGCGCGCCAGGATCCGGGATTCCTGCAACTCATCAATGCGCTCGCAGCGGTCGCCCTCGACCTGCACTTTGTCAACTCGCTGCAGTTGCTCGTCACGCATCCGCTTCGTCCCCATCCGGATCAATTTTGCGGAGATTGGGATCCGCCAACCAACGAGCAGCATCAGAGGAAGCAGCACGTGGTCATTCCGTTCTGGACCAAGCATTCGCGTAGCCTGCGGTATCTCTGGATGCGTGACGTGCCTGATGATGTGCTCGATATTGTACGTGACCACGCGACGCGGCACGCGCTTGACGCGACGCTGCTCGCCAATGTCCGTCTGCTGGATGCGATTCGTGACGGGAACGGCGAGGCCATCAAGGATATCTTGGCGAATGCTCGTGCTGCTGCCGACCAAGACGGTGTGCGGCCGGTGGCATAGGCGTATTTGGCGTACGCCCGTGAAGCAGCTGATTGCACAACTGATTGATCGCCTAAACGTGATTCTTGGGGTCTATCCGGCTCCATTGAGCCACAACACCCCCCATCGTGAATCTACTTGCTTTTCTGGACCTTCTCCACCCGTCGAAGTTAGGAGCCTTGCTCAGGTGGAGAACGGTAGAGGAAGTGACTTGAATGCCCCGTTCGCATCAATGGCGGACGCTTGCAAATGCACAAAACCATTGCTTTTTCATCGCTGAGATTGTGAGAAAAGCGTCAACCGTGAAATTTGGTTGGTTTGCCGACCGGAGGAAGCTACCGCAGCTCAGACATCCAGAAAGAGGGTTCAAAAACTCATGTAATAATGCTTCGAAATCATGGCAGCAATGCCTCGTCCTCGTCGACAATTTGAACGAGCGGTTTCTTTGCAGGCGCTGACGCCGACAGTTCCGGCACAAGCGTCGCTCCTGGCGTGCCATTCCTCCTGCTGTCGTCCTGTGCCTGCTTCTCGTCCTCGTTCTCGGCACGCGACCCCTCTCCGCTCATTTCGTCGTCGTCATCATCAAACCGAAGCTCGCCCTCTGCCTCTCCAGCGTCTCCGTCTCCACTCGCGGCTGATGCCGGTGCCGCATTCTCCACCTTGGCCTTCTTCACGCCCTTTTTACCCGCCGCCGCGGCCTTGCGCTTCATCCGCTTGGCGCGGTTTTTGGCGGTGCGCTCGTTCTCGGCGGCTTCAATCGCAGCACGTTTGGCTCGAAACTCGGCCTCGGCGCGCTCACGGGCCACGTCCTCCTCGATCACCTTTTGCCGCGCCATTTCGCGGCGCCGGTGCGCGCGGTACACGTGGAAGTCGCCGGAGCCGGCACCGGCACTCGAGCCTACGGTGCGTCGACAAGAGTCGTGATCAACTCGGTGTCAGGCAATAATCGACCAAGCGCAGCAATTCCTTGTCATTCATTACCTTGCACGTTGGTCACAATGTCGCGCACGGGCGGCAAATCCGGGTGCGTCGTGTTCTTGCGGGGCTCGGGGAGATGTAGCGGACGGTCGGCGCGTGCCATGAGCCGATCGACTTGCCGGCGCTGTTGCTCGATGGGGTCGGACGCGCGCTTCCGCGCCGTGGTCGGGGAGGCGGGTTCAGCGTCGCGCGGCATGCTTGAGCGAGTGCGGTAGGTTGGAAGGCGCTGGGCCGTGTGGTATTGGTCGAGGTACTCTGCGCGCGCGCGGCGCACGACGGATGACGGATGAGATGAACGGATAACATGAAGCGGAAGAGAGACGGCTTCTGTGACGTTCGCGTGAGCCACGTGAGAAACAGCATGCTTCAAGTGAGTCAGACCTCGATCGCCAGGTTGACAGTCTCGAGCACGCGATAGTCGTAGCTTGGAGCACGGTGGTTGATGCGGCTGACGAGATGTTGGCTGGTCTAACGCGCGCCTCACCCGCGCCAGAGATACCTTCCAAATGTCGTTACGCTCGGGCTGCAGGTCGCGGCCGTGACCAGATGACCGCCCACTCGTCGATGAGCGCCGCACGCTCGTGATACGTGTGGCTGTAAATGCGGTCCGTGTGCGGTCACTTTGGGGCTGTGAGTGAGCAGGCGTGACGGCATGTGTTCGCTGTGGGGGTGGACAATGACGGTAACGAGATGGCAATGCAGCTGCTGCATGCGCCAATGGACGGGGATGGACGGTGCGCACGAAACAGATAACGGCGAGGAGGAAGAAGGCGATGCCGATGCGTCGCCCAACGGGCCACGACGCAGGCAGCAGTGATGGCTAGCGATGTTGCATATGGGAGGACGGAATACATTTCTGGTTTGAGCATTCATGGCACTGGCGTAATCGGTCGCGGGTCATGTTTTCGCGGCTGGGCCTGTGAGCATCAGAATATTTTGCACAAACCTGACGGTGCGCCAGATGTGGCCAACCGACACCAATCACTCCGCGGCACATGGTTTCGAAAACGCAAAGAAACGGGAAGGAATCGACGAAAGAGCAAGGAATCAGAAACCGGGAATCGGGAATCAAACAAACAAGGAGCAGGACTTTGGACAAGGTCAGGGGTCATCGAGAAAGGGAAAATGGTCGAGGAGGGGAGAAAACGGGAAGTTAGGCAACGTCGCAATCAGGAGCACGAGCTTGAACGAGTTCGAGAAATCACGGGCAGTCAAACGCAGAGCAAAACGGGAACAGGCGCCAGAACGCCGACAAGCAAAGCGCAGCTCTCAATCACTTGTCGTGCGCCAATGCATTTCACGGGCGCGGAACGTGCGCGGCAATGTACCGCCCGAGCGCCGGATCAACGCGCGCCATGCACACCGCCGCGCGTCGGCCTCAATCGCCGGCACAATGACCGCATCGCGCGCCATTATGTCGAATCCGGTCCGGTCGATGCCCTCGACCTGGCCCACATCGAACCGGCGCAACTGGTCGCACGCCCACTCGACAAACGTGAGCAAGTCGACGGCGCCCTTGCCCGCCGCGTCCTTGCGCGCGCACTTGCCCTTGATGCCCATCGGCTCGGTGATCAGGTCCTTGAGGTAGAGCGTCTCCGACTTGTCCGTCTTCTTCTCCTCACCGTCATCCTCCTCGCGCTCCATCAACTTTGCGCCCTTCCGTGTGGGCCACGTCCTGTTTGACGGCCTTCTTTTCTTTCTTTTCCTTCATTTTTCCTCCGCCTGCTCCACATTCCAGTTGCGCACGACCGGCTCCTTGGCCTTGATGGCCACCACATCAAACATCGAGTCGGCGCGGCGCATCGCCACGGGAAATTGCGCGCCCTCGAGCTGCAGTGACGACTCGTCGGAATTATCGTAGCAGATGTGGTGAACAGGGTGGAGACTCATGACCTGATTCCGCTTACGGCCAACAAAGCAAAATGAGACCGAAACAGACACCAAACCATTCTTCGTAAAAAGGGGGCTCTTTTTGATTTCTTGAACGATAATAATGACGGCTTTGAACGTCTCTAAGGCCATGGGCCACAACCAACCTGACGACAACTTGCTGATACTGTTCTGCTGCCGCCGAGCTTGCCGCTCACAATGGATTTGTTGTTGATCGGCCAGCGTGACCTGCTGGGCGCAACCCGTTTTGAGATGATAATCTGAGCAAAGTTTATTGCCACTTTCCAGTACGTGGCCCCACACTTGTAAAACTGCGGCGAAAGACATCAAATGAAATATGTACAGCGGCCTTTGCAAGAACAGCAACATGGAGCGCAACATTCAATGCAGGCGCTCAATCTGAATCGACCCGTACGGCTCGTCTTGCGCAACGCGCATGATTCCGCGCGACGTAAGAGCTACACGACCACCTTGGTGAGTGACCCTTGCCGCTCATCCCATGGAGTGTTGAATTTGATTACGAACCAAGGACGTGGAAGAGCCCTTCGGCAGCAGCACGCCGCGTGTGTCCGGCCGCAGCGACCACGTCGTCAAAGAGGAGCGTCGACGTGCCGGCGGCGTCCATGAGCGAGTCCATGAACCCGAGAAAGTGCTGTGACTCCTGTTCGACGAGCGACATGTACTCGGCGGGCGGCGCGGCAGGGCGCTCGGGCACCTCGGCTACATGAAGGGAGCTGTGTTATGGTCGCTCGCGGAAACAAATGACGCGGTTTGCGACTAACGTACGGAAAGGGACCAGCTCCTCAGACGGCAACCGCAGTGGTGGAATCGTCTCAACCTCGGTGATCGACGGCGTCATGCTACAAAATCAAGCACTGTGGTCAATGGGACCTTCTCCACCCAAATAATGTCTGACAAACGTAAACGTACGGTTCCGGGATCTGCGGCGGCAAGATCGGGCTGACGCCAAACTCGAGCCCGGGCACTTCAGGCGCACGAATCGGCGTCACGCCACGAGGGGGTACCGTCCATGGCAGCGCCGGCGCAAAAGTCGCTTCGGTTTCGAGCAGCTCCTCCTCGAGCCCCACAAACTGCTCATATTCGGGAATCTCGGCCAGACGCGCGGCCTCCGGCGCGAGCGGCGACGGCGGAACGGGTGGAGCCGGCGGTGCCGGCGGCAAGGGCACTTCGACTTCCATTTCCGGCACGGGAGGTGGAGGTGGAAGCTCAAGCTCTGCAAATTCGGGCGGCGGCACCTCGGCCTCCTCGGGCGGCGGGGGAGCAACGACGGGCCCACGCGCCGTCCGCATCGCCTCGGCCAGGTCCGGCTCGAGATCTGCCAGCAGCGGCTGCGCGATATGCTTGAGGAACTGAGCAGCGGCCGCGGTGCGCTGGCGCTTGGCGGCGCGCGAACGCCCCTCCTCGTTGAGACGCACAATGTTGGCGCCCTCGGGCGCGAGCGTGCGCACGGGGAACGCAATTTCGACGTCGAACAGCGCGGGGCGACGACGCCGGCGCGCCGCGGCAGGAGCGACAGGTACAGCCTCGAGCTCTTCGGCAGCAGCGGGCGGGACCGCGGCTTCCGGGATCTCGAACGCGGGCAGCGGTGGTGGTGGAACGTGGTAGACAGGTACGGGTGAAGGCGGGACTGCTGGCAATACCGGCGGTGGGGGCGGTGGCAGAGGTGCGCCGATCTCGTACGGGACTTCAAATGGCGCAGGCGGCGCGACCGGCGAAGGTGGGATCGGCGGCAGGGCTGGGAGCGGCTGCGGGGCTACTTCGGGCACGAGCCCCAAGTCCATGATGCCTTCGAGCCCCATATCGAGCATCGACTCGGTCAGGTGGCCGTACACGTCGTACTCGGCGCCGAGAAGCGACGTGCTCGCGAGCGACGCGGCGTACCCGGGGCCCATACTTCGGCGCTCGGCGCGCGCCGACAAGCCGACAGTACTGGGCGTGCGCATCACGCCAGTGGGCGGCGCGCGGAGCGGTGTGACCACGGGACGGCCGAGTTCGGTGGACAAGATCGACTCCTCGAGGCGCGGTTCGGCATAGAGTTCTTCAGCGAGTGCGATGGGTGGGGTGACGGGCTAGATAGCATGACTGATCAGCAAAAAGGGGGTTCGGCGCGCGAATCTTGGACCGCCACAGAGAGAACACGGACCGGCGTCAAGTAAGTTGGGTGCAGCGTCACGTCAAACTCCTCTTGCAGCGTGATCGCGTCCACACTATCAATCGTGAATGTGTGAGGCAGCAGAACCGGCTAGAAAGCGATCTCGACAGCTCGAAGAGCGTCAAACGTACTCTGCACGTGGTTGGATCAAATCGACAAACTGCTGCTGCGTCTTGTACGTGGCGAGCGCTTGGCGGATGCGCATGATCAGGTGGTGGACCTCGTCTACGAACGCGAGGGGGGTACAGGCGGTGAATCAGTTGGTGCAGTTAACAAAGGTGGGGAGATCGGCCATCGCTGTGCGTACTGTAGTGAATCGTGTACTGCTGCCCATAGATGCGCGACACGCCGACCAGAAGGCTCGAGGAGAGGCGCAAAGCAAGCGGCTCGGGCGGATGCATGACATGTTCGCTGGTATCGAAAATTGACAAATCAAATCTGGTCAAACGAGTTTGGAAATGGAGAGGGCACCAAAGTAGAGTACACGGACCACGCTTCAGGAATTTGCACGGAAATGATTTCCTTCTTGCTCAGCCGTTTTGCCTTGGGCCCGAGCGTCCCTGCGAGCCTACGGATTGCACCGGTGTCGTTCCATCGAGATGAGCGGCCACACTCTGACGACCAGAGGGTTTGTCCCGCGAGATCAAAGACACGGCACGGATGGCCGTGCTGTCAGGCACGATACCAAATAACGCCAAACCCATTACGCTTGCGCGTGAGCACGTCGACCTTGTAGAACATGATGGCGAGCAGGATCAGGGCGTGAAGTGCTGTTTCAAGGCTGGCTGAGCTGTTTCGGGTTCACTGTCGCAAATTGCTGGGTTCGGCTGAGCACGCAGATTCGGCGAGAGAAGATGGCCGTTGGTCGGGGTGGTGCGTTATATAGTGGTCGCCGAGAGATCCGGCAGCAGGCGGTAGAGCTCATTTTTCGTGCTCAAATCGTGCAAGTGCATCGAGTTGGTGTCGAGTTGGCTGCATTGTTGACCGCTGAGAGCAGACAGATCAAAAAGTGGAGTCAAGGGCGCGAGGACCAGCCAGTGTGGCGTGGATTTAGGCAGCCTGCGCTTGCGCGTGGCACCTCAAGCGCGCGAGGTCCCATCTCCAACCGATGCGGTCCGTTCGGCGCGAGCGTGAGAAGAGCAAAGTTGACCAGCCTCCGTTATCAAAAGCGAGCCATCAGTCACGTAACAATGTGGATTCCCGATTTGCTATTACGACTTTAAAACTCGTGCGACCGGCAGTTGCGCCGGTCCGATTATTCGCGGGGTCAAGATAACCAAACAACAAAGCACTACGTGGCCAGCGTCCTCCACCCCGCCGCCACCAAAAAACAAAGTACCCAAACCAGCACGGCCAGATCGGGCTGGACGCGACGACGCCCACCCTCTCCACCGCCTCCCTCACTCATCCGCCATTGGGGGCAACGTCACTTCACCGCCGCTCGGCAGCGGCATGAACCGGCTCGTCTTGCGCTGGTAGTCGCGGTACCACGGGTACTTGGCCATGGAAATGCGCTCCGTGATGGCCGTCGACCCCTGGAACAGCAGCGCCAGGTTGACGGCACCCGCAATCGCCCACTGCACAAGCGGGAACGTGCGCAGGTACGTCGCATGGTGGGTGAGCACATGCAACGTCGTCCAGTCGCTCGACAGCACCAGCGACAGCGCTGTCGTGAACGGGTAGTTGATCTGGTAGGACAGCGGGCCAGCCGTGGCCGTGGCCGCGACGGCGAACAGGTAGACCATGAACCACAGCGAGACCTCGGCAAAGAAATTCGGGTGGCGCGCTGTCAGCGGGAAAGGCGAAGTCAGCAAGGCATTCAGTCGCAAGCATTATGCACAACCGATACGCACAGTACTTGAACAGGCCCGTGGTCGGGAACCCGAGGTTATACGGCGCGTCAATCTGCGCAAGCCACTCGGCCGCGTTCAGGTTCACTTTCGGCACAATCTCCTCGGGGCGCGGCGGCAAGTTGGTGTCGACGCGGGCCTTGATCGCGTCCGACGAGGGTGCAGCACCGCGCACATTGGTCTTGGGAATGACACGTGAGTCAATCCGCGTCTTGGCTTCCTCCAGCAGCCGGTACTTGGTCGTCTGGAACTCCCACTGCTGCTGGTCGGCAATCGTCTCCAGGGCAATGCACGCCAAGCACAGCGCAAGCGCGATCCAGTCATAGCCGCCAAACGCGACGTGAAATGCCTTATCGCGCGCGAGGATCGGCCGCGGGCGGTACCGCACGTTCCAGGCGACGAGCATGACCGGGTTGATGAGCGCCCATAGCAACACGTGCTGGTAGATGGTGATGAAGAAGACGTGGAACAGCTGCCACGCGACGTTGCCCGCGGAACCGTACGGCTCGAGAATGATGCGGCGGAGCCACGCCCAGCTGTCATATTGAAAAGGAGCGAATGGGTCAGCGTTGGTGGGAGCAGCCAGAAACAGGCCGATCACATCGCGCGCTTACCGATAGTCCTCCTCGCCGTGGTATCCGCCTTTGCGCCAAAAGTTGTACGTCAACCGAGCGCCCCAGATGGTCACAACGCCGGCAATGGCGAGCAGACGGAAATCCTAGCGACATGTGCGCGGGGCATCAGAAACTGGACGCGAGCAACGCGTTCACGACGCCCCTCACGGCTGGAAAATCATTAAAAAGTGGCGCGCATACCAGCTCCGGACTTGCTTGCAGCACGTAGATCCAGGCGTAGACGACCGGAATAATCGACCTGGGAGTACAAAAGGTCAGTCGCGGTGTTCATCCTCTCTGTTCCGTCGGATCCCGACACACGAAAGCCGCCCAACGCCGTCACCATCTCGCCAACTACAGAAAGAGTACCAGATGCGATCTACGGCCGAATAGTTTCCCGTGCGGATGCCGGTCGTGAACGTGAAGATCATGGCCGCGACGAGCACATGCATTGACAACACAAACGGATGCTCCTTGATCAGGTAGAGCTCAATGCGCTCCATCGGCGAGTCCATGACGGGAACGACCAGGTCGTAGTAGAACGCGACCGGGTGCAGCACATAGTACGCGAGATGGCCCGCGTAACGCGACATTTGCGCCGTGGCCATGCGGTACACCGGGTCCGCGACGGCGGCAGCGGCGGCGGCCATGGTGGCGGGCAGGTGAGAACGGTGCGAGACCGCAGGGGTCGTTGATGAACGGTTGGTTGCGGAGCTGATGCGTGAGGTCCGATCGCGATGGTCGGGAGCGTGGGCGGTCGGTGGTCGGGCTTGAAGGGTGCAGCAAGGTTGGTCGCGCCGCCGCGATCAATACCGGCCCAATTAACGGAGATCCGAGAGAGCGACGCGCGGTGGCGTTGGCCGTTGCTCGAAGTATTTAGTTTGTGGGCCAGCAGGTGGTTGCGAGCTGTTGTGGTCGCGGTCGTTTTGGTCAACTGAAGATCGTGAACGCACCCCACGTGAGCGCGATCTGGCCAAAGAACATCAACCGCTCGCTGCCTTTGCTGCCGCGCGTTGCTCGGCTGTTGCTCGTCGTCTCCCCGTCCTGACCCCGAGCCTTTGAAAGAGCTTTGCATTCCTGCCGGTCAGCAGTCCAACCGCGAGCAAGGAGCGCCTTGCCTCCGAGGTGTGGGCGCTGGCAAGAGAGAACTCCGAATTGATGCCTTAAGTCCCTCGTCCTCTTGACCTATTCCGCCAAGCAGACGGCATGCAAGAGTGAGTTCCTGTCCTCGCGACCGTGCTTCTCCACCTGGTCTCTCCCGATTCGCAGGTCCGACCCCACGGCCACCCATCTCGAATTGGTGCCAGTGGGCAGCGTCCAGATATCTTACAAGCGTTAAATTATGAACAAGAAAGCGACTCCAAACCTGCTCGTTCGGCCAAATTCCAGCCCGTGGGGCGCGGTCAGTTCGAGAACTGGGACGTTCGTGCGAGGACGCGAGCGTGACGACGCACCTCGTGCATTCGACCAGCGTAGCCACCCGGACATTACTTGCGCCGCATTGCCATGCCGCGACCACGCGCTACATTACAAAGGTGCCGAGCGTCAGTATCCGGGCAGGTTATCGACGACATGGAAAGAAGAGCCGCAACAGACCTTGCGCACGCGCAACCGTCGCCTTGCCACGCTTGATGCCGACACCTGTGACACGTTGTCCAATCTTCTTGAACATTGGGGCGTTGCGCAACATGTCCGGCACAATAAACCACCGGCAGTGCGACCCGCGCACGAAAATGTGCTCGAGCTGGCTTACCCGGCCGTCGCGGCGCGTGACAGTAACGTCCTTGAGCTGAACGTTCATGTTGTCCTCGGCTATGGGGTGGGTTGCAGAGACAAGGGTCGAGGCGTCAGTTGGTGGTGGTCGCTGCGTCCGCCATGGAGTGGTCGGGGGTCGAGCACGATCAAGTTCCCTCCACGACCAGGGGAACCGGATGGCTCAATCTCCAAATTGGCTCGTGTGTTCATGGTAAGGACTGACCCTCATAGAGCTTGCCGCGGAACACATCGCCAGACTTGAGCTCGAGCGTAACGACATGACCAATCGACTCGTGCAGCAGCTTGATGGGGACGCCAATCGACATGTTGAGGTGTTCGTAACGAGTTGCAGCAAGTCGGAGCGTGCAGCGAACGTGGGTTCGTGGGTTCGGTCAGTGCTCGGGGCCAAGCTGGGCTGTGATCAGGTCGCGCGAGTTGAGCTGCGAGAAATCGTCGAGGTCATGGTCATCGTGTGTTTGCGTCACTGGCCGGTGAAGCCCCAATCAGACCACTTTGTCTTTCCATTCTTGCTGCGATCATTTCTGACGCTTGACACCTGCCAGTCGAGATACCGCGACTGAGAGCAATACCGAGCCAGCGCCCAATTTGATGTGACCAGCGCCAAAACGATTGAACCGCAAGCGACGTTCCGCTTGCAGCTATTGCCATCAAGAACACAAGAACACGCCCAAACCGAGGCCTGATTCTGGCCAAGTGATCCCCGGCCCTTCGCCCGTCAACTATCCGAAGCATTGGGCCGCGCCCTTCCTTCTCCACCCCGACGTGCGCTCTTCCTTCCCCACCCCGACCCGCGCCATGTTCGTGCTCGCCGAATTCAAGGACACGATTCGCGTGAAGCCACATGCCTTCAGCAAACCCAAGGTCGAGGCCATCGAGTATGAAATCAACGCCAAGTACGCCAACAAGGTACCCACGATTCACATGTGCTCTGATTTTGCCAGATCCGCCGCAACCACACGAAATTCACCTCACCGATCCGCGGAGTAGGTCTTCCACGACGTTGGTTTCTGCATTTGCGTCCACGAACTGGTCGAGATTGGCGATGGCATTGTACAGCACTCAGAGGGGTCGGTGTTCTACAAGGGTTCGTGGAGTTGTGCTGTTGGACCACGACGCGACCGCGTGTGGGCACCGCACTGACCTGCTTGATCCCGCTAGTCAAGTTCCGCATGATCGTGTTCCGACCGTTTCCCGGTGAGATCATTGTCGGCAAGATCAAGGCGAGCGCGCCTGACGGCATTTGGGGTCCGTTCAAACTGACACGGCCACTTTACGCTTGGTTTGGGCTTGCGACTGACTCTCGTTGCCACAAAACAGTCTCGGTCGGTTTCTTTGACGACATTTTCATCGCCAAGGAACTCCTCCCGTCGCCAAGGGAATTGTACGTTATCGTTGGCACGCAAGCGCGTCTCTCCGCTCCACTCCCCGTCATACTCACGATGTCGACCCTCTTCTCGTCGGTAGTGAGGAGAGCGAACAGGTCTGGGTCTGGAAGTACCAGGGCGCCGACCTCTTTCTCGACGTCGGCGAGCGCGTGCGGTTGCAAGTGCAGCGGCTCGAGTTCAAGGAAGTGCGGCCTGACGCGGCGCAAGGGCCCGACGGCGGCGACACGCTCGTCGAGGCGCCCGCCGAAGTCCCGTTCAAGATTATTGGCGATATGAAGTCGCCAGGAACGGGACCGCTCGCTTGGTGGGCCCAGTCCGAGTGAGGGAGAAGGTCGCGTGCGCACACTTGGGCGCGTCTGGGTTGTGGGTGTGGTTCAAGCATTATTCGTTTTTGGGGTCTGTGTTGGGTCGCTCCGTGTCGCAGTGTTGCTTTGGTGCTGAAAGCTCGATCAGGTGAGCCGTGAGCGAGCGTCGGGGCAGACAGGCAGACAAGATAAGCAGTCAAAATTCATGATTGGCCAGACCAAGGGCGCTCTGGGGCCTAAGTCGATCGAAAGGGAAGAGGGTCACAAAAATACGGGTCGAGAATGCTAGGAAAAAATGGACGCACGACGGTAAGGAGACTGCCGGTCGCGAAGGTGGCGAACGAGTGCAGGAAAAAACCACGAGAGCCGGTCCAGAGACGGGGGGACCGAGAATAAAAAAGGTGAACCCAACCGAAGAGAAGAGCAGAAAAGGAGTGAAAAAGAGAAAAAATCCCAAATCAAAATATTACATTACCATTCGGCGGTCGTCATCCTGCCACGACCGTGTCGCTGCCGCCACCGTCGCCGTCGTGCGCGGTGATGACGATTTGTGGCCGGTCATCGTCGCCCTCGGCTGCGGCCCCAACATCTGCCGCACCGTTCGCCCTCGCGTCCTGCTCGGCATTCATCGATGCCATGATCGTTTCCTCAACGGCCTTCTGTTCATCGAGCCATGCGCGAATCTCCGGATCGGCCTCGGCGCGCATACGCAGGATCGCGAGCACGGCAAACAGCGGGTAGTGCACCGGGTCAGACGGCGCAATCGACCCGGCGCCCGAAATCAGCGACACTCGGCTCGAAATAGCGGCCACAGGCGCCAGCGCACTCGCTGGCAACCGCGTCGCCGTAGAGAGCATCGAGATCGGCCGGTTGTCGAAGACCGTCGACACGGCCAAGTGCCGGCGCACGGGCCGGTGTTCCGGGTCGTTGTTCACGTGCTTTTTCAACGGCGACGGACGCACCGGCCGGTGCTGCAGCGTCTTTTGCCGCATAAGCGTCATGGGCCCCGGCGCGGCCGCGTCGCTGCCGCCTTCCTTGAACAGGAACAAGTTCGAGTCAAAGAACATGGACTGCCGGTTCGACGTGATGCGCGCGAGCAGCGCGTCTTTCCCATTGTCGCCCTTGTTCCCACCGACCGTCGGCCGCCGCGTGAGCGTGAAGTTGGCGCTCGGTGCAGGCTCGCGCGGCGACGAAGGGGGCACGTGACCGCCCATTATGAGGTCCTCGCTGCACTCGTCGTTCAGGTGCGCCGACAAGTCCATGCGCGAGAGTGCCCTCGACTTGCGGTCGACGAGCGACATGGCAGCTGCTGCTTCGGCGGCCTCGGCGGCCTCGCGCTGACGGTGCGCGAGCAGCTGCGACTTGAAGTCGAGGTAACTCATGATATTCGCCAGGTACTCTTGTTGCAGCGCGTCCGTGTCCATCGAGTACCGCGACAAGAGCACGAGCAAATACGACTGCGGCGGGGCCACGCGCGGCGCGCGAGTAAACGTCTCGCCAAACTCGTCGTCGCCGAGGGGTGATGCACCGTCCTCGTCGACGGGGAAGAGCGTGTCGCGCACGCGCACGACCACTTGGTGCAGCCACTCAACGTACGGCTGCGGCCGCTCCTTCATCTTGGTCCCGGCCTTGTTGCGGAGCAGGTGTTGCGCGAGCCGTGCCGAGAGTGTTTGCCAGACCCCCTCGCACAATTGCGCGGCCAGGGCACCGCCTTCGCCGCGGCCTTCGAGGTCGGCAATCACCTTGGCGAGCACGCGCAGGTACGCGGCGAGCTCCTCGCCCTGCGCTAGCCGGAACTTGGCGGCGGCAGGGTCCTCGTCAGGCAGGCTCTTGCGGTGCAGCGGGTTCCGCGCGGGCGCAGAGGGTGCAGCAGCGGGTGCTGGCGGTGGGGTCGCTGCGTTCATTTGCCGCTTGAGCGCGACCTTGTTGGTGAACGAGCTCAACGACCCGAAGAGGGATGACAGCTGGCCCTCAAAGCCCGACGAAGCTTGCACAGCTTGTACTGCTTGCACAACGGGCGCACTCTTTTGCAGCTGCTGCAGGAACCCGGTCGCAGCCGTCGGCGCCGGTTGGCGCTTGAGGAATTTCTTGTACTCTTTGGCAATGACCAGAATCTGTTGCGCGACCTGGGAGAGAGAAACGAAGCAAAGCAAGCCTTGTGTCAGGCACCTGACCAAGCACATAGATAAATCAGCAACAAACGTAAACGGTACCTTGTCCGACACGACAGCAACGAGCGAGTCGAGCGTGTTTGTGATCGAGTCCCAGCAATTCTGGAAGTAGACCTGTGCGTAACAGTCCTCGGCGCGGTGCACCGTGAACAGCACCTCGTCGGGCGTATCCGGGAACAGCACGATAAGCTCGCGCTGGTCGGCCTGCATGAGCGAAACGGCCTGCTTGGTTTCGAGAATCACAATCTCGTCGTTCCCGTCGGCATCAGGCCCGCGCAGCATCACATCCACGGTGCGCTCGCCAATGGCCGGCAAAAAGAACGTGTCCGAGACGAGCATCGGGTCGGTCGTCGCGTGAAACTCGCCGTTGATGCGCACGTCGAGCAACTTGCCTGCAGGCTTTTCGACATCGACGCGCAGCATCACTTCGTCGCGCGGGTAGGGCGACACATAGTTCGACAGGTCAAAGCTGCGCACCATGTGTTGCACCGCGCGCTGCACGGCGCCGAGCTCGTCGCGCGCATGCTGCAATTGCCGCAGCCGTGCCGTCAACGTACCACGCTGCAGCGACGCGCGGTCGTAGGACGCGTCAAGAATGTGTCGGTACATGAGGTGCGCCGACCGCGAAATGGCGCGCGTGAAAATGCGCGTCAGAGCCTTGACCATGCGAATGAAGTGGTGCGACGACGGGAACGGGAACGACTCGATGTAGGTCAAGTACTTGGAGAGCAGGTCCATGAGCTTGACGAGCGGCGAGTCGCTCGGCTCGAGCCCGATATTGTCCATGTCGCCCCCAGCCGCAGCCGCCAGTTCCTGCTGCTCGTCAATTTGGTGCTCCACCTCCTCGCACAAGTCGTCCTCGAGCTGCAGCAACCACTCGTCCCAGACAAACTCTATGCGCGGCTTGTCGCGCAGCATGGTCAGCAGCATGTCGCGGTGGTGCTCGAGCTGCGACCGGCGCTCAACCGGCAACGACGCGTCATCGAGCGCGGCCGTCGCCTCATGCACGAGATCGTCGGCGGCTTTGTGCATCAACTCCTCGACGTCGCGCATGCGGCGGTACTGGTGGCAGACGAGCGTGAGTTCCTCGCGCACTTCCTTGTCGGGCAGGGCCACGGGGCACATTTCCGACGCAGACATGAGAAACGAGTGCGCGAGCAAGTAAGCGACATGTAGGCGCTGGATCGGCGGCAGCGGCAGGGTCTCGCTCATATGCATGAGTTCGTCGGCGCCCTGGTTGATCGACGCCATGATTTCCGCGCCCGATGCGGCACCGTGCGCGCCCTCGGCCACGGGTGCGCCGAGCCGCAGCTGCAGCATGCGCCGCGTGTACCCGTGCGCAAACGCCTCGGCGACCTGGCCGGTCGCGTGGTACTCAAGCAGTTCGCAGACGGCGTCGACGTGCTTGAACATGGCAAACACTTGGCCGAGATCGGAAATGGCGTCGTCTGAGGCGCCCGACACATACCACTTGGCGTGCCGGATCAGCGCCGAAATGAGCGACCGTGTCAACGACTGCTCCACTTTCGACATGGTCTCGCGCTCGCGGCGCACCGTCAGCTCGAGCTTGTCGATGCGCACGGTCAAGCAGCCCCAGAGCGTGGCCACGTCCTGCTGCTGCAGTGCGTCGAGCACCCACCGCGCAAGCAAGACTTCTTTGGTCACCGGCCCAACGCGCCAAAACTGGCACACGCGGTCGAGCAAGGCCTTGGACTTGCGGTCCATGGGCAAGTGGTCGTCAGCCATGAGCTGCATTGAGAACATGCCGAGCAGGTCCTTCAAGTAGAGGTGCGGGTCGTCGGGCACGAGAATCCGAATCCAGTCGTAATTCGATGTGACCGATCCGTCCGAGTCGGACGCCGATTCGCCGCCGCCCCGCATGCCGTGCAAAGAATGGCTGTCGGGGGCAAGCGCGTCATTCGGCATTTCGGGCGAGAAGGGCATCGACGCGGAGGATAATGGCGGCGCAGGTGGTAACCGCACGTTGCTGGATACGAACCCGAGCGACGTTTGCATCAGCGCGGGGTAATCGTCGGCGAGCAACGCGATTTCGGCACGCATCGCCTTTTGAATGTGCGAGTTGCGCAACCGGAAGTGCTCCTCGCTCGGGAACTCACTTCGCAGCAGGAACCGCGGCGGGTGCGTCGAGGCCAGGTGCGCGCCCCTGGCCGAGGTCAGCGACGAGGCCGAGTCGACAAAGGCCTTGAGGTGCAAGAAGAGCATCTACGCGAGGTCATACCAGCATCAGCGCAACCAATTCGATGCATCGGAGACACAAACGGGGCAAAGGGGCGCGGGAGGCGTATTTTCGGACCTGCACGTCAATGTACTGGTAGCCTTCTGGCGGCTCCCATTGGAAGAGCTCCATGACGTAGAGTGCGAGCGGGCCGAGCTTGACTGGTGCGCCCGGGACGTATCCCTCCGTGGGCGATGCGGTGCCGTGCGACTCGGCGTCCGAGGAGCGCGGCGACGATGACGACGAATGGTGCGCGAATTTGAACAGGCCCTTCTTCTTCTTCTTTTTCTTTTTATCGGCGGGCGTGCCGCCGTCGTCGCCGATGGGCGGCAGGGACGAGATGGGCGGCGGGATGTCGCCATTCATCCAGTCGGAGATGTAGGCGATGTTGAAGCAGTACTCGGCGAGCAGCGGGTGGCGTGCCGCGCGCGCGGCGTCCTCGTCCATGCCGAGGCACGCCCAGTCCGGGTCCGCGTCGCCCGGGCGGCCGAGCGTGCCGACGACGGGCGGGAGTAGTTGCGGCGGGAGATCGTAGTGCGTGCCGACATCGGAGAGGCTCCGCGCGAGGGTTGTCGAGGATGAGAGCGGCGACGGCGTGTGCGTGGCGCCGCCGAGCAGGGTGCCAGCGCGGTCGGCCGACGAGTCGCGGCCGAGGGACCGGCGCGTCGCGCGGCGCACCTGGCTCGAGAGCCGCTTGAACGCCTTGGACATGGCGGGGCGGCGCACGAGCGTGACGGTGCGGGTGGGCGGCGGCGACGGCGGCTCCGAGCCAAAGGGGGACGGCCCGGGCCCTAGGTCGAATGCGTTCGGAATTGCGTCGCGCGGGGGTAGGTGGGGCGGGAGAGCGTCGGCGTCGGGTGCTGAGAGCGCGGCGACACCTGCTAGGGAGGGACTCTGCCGCTGGGCAACGACGTGGTGCGCGAGTGCCAGGATGGCGGCCTGAACTCAGTCACTGAGCCTTTCAGGGACGGTGGCCGCCTCTCGGTTCGGCAACGTCGATTTGTGCCGCGGGAGCCAAATCGAATGCGGCGAGTCGCGCGCAGGCAGGCGCGCGGGTGGCGGGTCGAGATGGGCGGGCGGGTTGGTCGCGGCGATGGTGTTGTGGCGGACTTGGGCGCGAAAATGAATGAAGACGGCGGCAGCGCAGACTCGGCGCAGGCTTCCCGAAAAGCATCTGCTGCTTCGCTCTCCGCGGCACGTGCTGCTCCAGATGAAGTCCACCGCGCTCACCGCAGTCCCTGCCGGCCGGGTACCAACACCTGGCCACCAACACCGCGACCACCTTCACAACATCGCTCACGGCATCAAACGACCCGCGACGCCATCTTGCACCTTCCACTATGGTGCGTGCCGCCTGCAAATCGCTGCACTGCACCCAAAGATGCGCCAACTGACCACGGACCGCTGCTCCCGCTCCAGGCGACTGCCTTTGTTGCCTCGCTCGGCCTCGCGACCTCGGCCATTGTCGCGCGCGGCGCCTACCGCGCCTACCAGCACCATGGTCCCGATTTCCTCAAGCACATGAAGCAGTACATGGGCCCGCCCAAGACGGGTGTCGCCGGCACGCAGGGCGCCTTCCCCAAGGGCGGGTTCGAGCCCAAAATGTCGCGCCGTGAAGCTGCCATGATCCTCGGCCTGCGCGAACACAACATTCAGCTATCGAAGCTCAAGGAACACCATCGCCGCATCATGCTGCTCAACCACCCCGATCGCGGCGGGTCGCCCTACGTCGCGTCCAAGGTGAATGAGGCCAAGGATGTGCTCGAAAAGTTTGCGCAGCAGTAATGGTGCCACTGACCGTGTTGCTCGTCGCTCGGGTCGCACTGTTACCGTCGTTCCATCGCCGTCGTACCGTCGTGTTGCCGTGTCGTCGCGCCAACGTGCAGGATCGAGGTTGTTTCAACCGTTCTTTTGTTTTCTTGCTCTTCCTGCTCTTTTTTCACCCTGTTCTTGTTTGGTTGTTGCCGTTTCGTTTCGGAAGTGTGTGCACCTCTGCCGTTCTCGAATCGACCTGTTGCCGTTAAGCCGGTCGAGCCCAAAAACGTGCAGATATGTTCAAAGATGATTTGGTCATTGCGCCCGTCTGCTATCGGTACCCTTCTTCGCGCCCTGCGCGCATCTTCCCATCCCAATCTCAATCTCCAAAACTACAAGACCAGCAGCTGCCCATCGAGCAAATGCCGCGGCAAATCCACCGCTTTCGGCAAAACAATTGCCTCGCACACGGGCACCGTCCTCGGCAACGCCAGCACGCCATACGCGGTATACGACCCATGTATCCACAGGTACCACCGCGTTCCATGGTGCGACTGGTTCACGTACGCCGCCCATAACGGCGCCGCAGATGTTGCCTCGGGCCGTGTCCGGCCACGCACGTGCACGGCCACATTCCCGCCCGACGGGACGTGCAGGATCTGCGACGCGTCCGTGGCATGGTACAAATGCAAAGCGCCCAAATCGCCGAGATTCGACGGGCTCACGTACGGCGCGTGGTGGCACGGCGTGTTGCGCAGATGCGGACGGCGGACATGGCTCGACGGTGGTGGTGGAGGGGCCATGTCCGGGAACACCGGGTCGAGAATCGCGACGACTTTGGTCTCGCGCACGAGCGCGACCGACAATGGCGCGCTTGGGGTCAAATCAATGGGACCGAGCCGGTTCGGGTTCTGCGCAGTCAATTGCAGGACCAATTCCATGCCCATCGTTGAATTATCGGACGCGCGCTCGAGCAGTGAGACGCCGCGCACGTGCGCGCGCAGATCCGAGACGGTGTGCGTCGACGAGTACACGACGAGGACGACGAGAATGATGGCCGACGCGAGCGCTGCGAGAAGCAGTGCCAGCGCGAGAAGACGGCCGGTCGTGAGCGGGACGGGGCGGCCGTTGGGCCAGGGTCGCATCGGGTCCATCGGCGAGGAGGACGACGACGAGGACGATGTGAACGCGCTGAACCGGTCGCCCACGTACGGGTCGAGCGATCCGTACGACCGCGGCGAAGCGGCCGACTTGACGACGTACGGGCGCGTTTCCTTTCCGCGCTTGCGTGAGGGAAGCAGCTGGTCGGTCTCGCGGTTTCGCGAGGTCGCGCCGTCGTAAGGACTCGATTCCACCAGCGTGGTTCCTTCGGGGGGACTCGACGCGTCAAGGGATGGAGAAGACGGCCAGACCATCGATTCAGCGTCTTGCCGCGACCGGTCAAACATGCGCGTAAGAAACGACGAGCGCTCGCCCGCGCCTTCGGGTGCAGAACCACGAGCTGGTGTTGTTCGTCCCTGATCATGCTGACGCTCACGGTCCTGCACATGGCGTGCCGACGACGCCGACGCCGACGCCGACGATGCCGAAGACGGCAAGACGGGTGGGACCGCCGTCCAAAACACTTGTTGTGGGAGCGCAGATGACGAATGTGACCGGTGCAGCCCGGAGGCGGGCGCGCGTGCAGTCTGGCGCTGTCCAGCGCGCGATGGAGCTCGCGGTAACGGCAGCGTCGGCTCGGTCAATTGGGTGGAGAGCGGCGCGCCAGTGCGCGGGAAGTCTTCGAGCCACGGTGCGCTCACCCAGCTCGATAACCGGCTCGACGAGGCCTTGTAGCTCGAGCTTGCGGTACCGCCGCGGTAGTGGCCTATGATTGAGCGCGATGGTCAGCTTCATGACAAGCGTCAAGGACCAGCGCAGGGACGAGAATCGTACCGTCATAGAATGAGCCCTGGCGCGAGCTTGACGCGGAGGCACGGCTCGTAGTGGGTTGACCGAGCGGAGCGGATGACGCGAACAACGCGCTTGGCGTCAATGGAAGCTGCAAACCAGGCCGCGCAGATGAAGTCAGCATGACAAAAGCAAAATCAAGCACGCTCTGCCTTTGCTGTTGAAAAACCGTACAATCGGTTGGCCGCCCGCGGCAGCAGGAATGGGCGTCGATGGCCGCGATGGCCGACCAGACGGTGCTGTCATGGTCGAAGATGAAGCATAGCCGCCGACCTGCGCGGTAGAGGACGTGGGCAGAGCCGGCGCTGGCGTGGATATTCGGTGGCTGGGGTCCATTTGCGTTGGAAGAAGACGGATCAAGTACTTGGATGGTATACGAGGGTCGGCTCAGTGTGCAGACGAGCAGTGCTGCAATTCTTTTCAGCTGTTGGTCACGGCGCCAGCAAGTCGGGTGCGTGCAGTCGGGCCCAGCACTGCCCAGTGTCGGGAGCTGCGGCGTCGGCGTCGTGGATGGAGAAGGAGCAGGGACATTTCGATCGAAGCGAGGACGGATAGAGCGGTCGACACGCGACCACGCCAAAACGACAAAATGCAAAACGGGAGAAGGTGCGGTGCGCTAATGGTCCACGTGTCCGCGAAGGACTGAAGCGTCTCATGTCTATGACAACACCGCGGATCACAAGAGAAACTGCGTGTGCACGGGCAACAACAACATGGTTGTTGCTGACCCTCTCGCAGCTGACTCTCCCGATTCTCCAGCTCTTCATCATCCACGCAGTCTGTCAGGCCGTCCTCTGGCCGATTCGACCTGCAACCAGGGCTGCATTCGGCCGCGCGTCTCTTCTTCACCTCGCGCGACAGCATCAGCGCCCTGCCGTCATGCCCCAAGGCCGACCTGAACCCAGCAACGGCACCGCCGCCGTCACGAGCGCGTCGACCGACGCGACCGGCTTCAAGTACCGTCTCGTCGACCTAATCCGGCAATGTAACAACGTGCCCGCGTCGATCTCGTCGTGGATTGCCGACAAGAATGCGGCGATTCTGGCCGCGGCTGCGCCCGGCACCAACCCGCCACTCTTTGCATTCTGGCAAATTGATGGTGTGCGCGTCGGTTTGCTGACGCCCAATGTTGCCGCTCTCGTCGCCGAAGAGCGCAAGTACTTTGACCACCCGAAGCCCGATGTGTTTGAGCTGCGCGTTCCAGAAGGCGCTGCGGACGTGGTCGCGGCACGGACGGCGTGGATTGCCGAAATGGTCGCGCGATGGCGCGCCGAGGACCGGTTCCCGGCACTCCGTGGGTGGCGGAATGAGCTCTATTCGGTCTACGGCAAGGGCGGGGCCGTGGCGCTGGCGGTCGAGCGCGCCGCGTCCGGGTTGCTCGGCCTCCGGACGTGCGTGCAATTGTTTTGGACACGATCGTGTTTGTTCCCTGGTCACTGACACCGGGTCCGAAACACAACAGATACGGCTGCCACTTGACGGGCTACACGCTGCCCAAGGGCGCGTCGCACCCGCACAAGGACCTCAAGGTGTGGATCGCGCGGCGGTCGCTGACCAAGCCCACGTTCCCGGGTCTGCTCGACAACATGGCTGCCGGTGGGCTGACGCACGGCCAGAACCCGATCGAGTGCATCGTGCGCGAATGCGAGGAAGAGGCTTCTATCCCGATTGAGGTCGCGCAGGCGCGTGTGGTCCCCGCGGGTCTCGTCTCGTACTGCATGCGGCAAGATCATTTGCCGTCGCTTGGCGGGTGCATTGGTGCCGAGACCCAGTTTGTCTTTGATTTGCGGCTCGACGAGGACTTTGCGCCGGCCATCAATGACGGTGAAGTCCACGGATTCACACTCATGCGCGTCGATGAGGTGGTGGTCGCGATGCGCCGCGGCGAGTTCAAGCCGAATTGCGCTGTTGGTGCGTTTCCGACACGTTATTGCTCGAAATTGGAGTCGGCCGAATCTGGCACTCACGACGCTCTGTGCGCGTTCTCTCTGCAGTCATGATCGACTTCCTCCTGCGCCACGGGTACATCACGCCCGACACGGAGCCCGACTACGTCGAGATCCTGCACGGCTCGCACCGGCCGCTCGAGTGGGAGTTTCCGGGACCCAGCTCATTTGCACACACGCTGCAGACCAAGGGATCGCAGTGATCGATCATGATGATACCAAGCTCCTCTGCAATACATTCCAGATTGACTTTTAACCTACTACTGCGGCCCTCACGGTCCGAAATGCTTTTACAGGTTGGCTGTCCACCAGCCGCGGAAAGACCGCGCCGTCACGTCGACGCCCATGTCGCGCAACCGCTTAGTCGAGAGCTTGACGTGCTTGGGCCGCGTCACGTCGGTCGACGGCGTCGTGACGCGCTCAATGTGGTCGAGCGTGGTCCCGAGCAGCTCAACAAACAGGGCTATGCAACCAGGAATTGTCAGAAACTCGCGTCCACCCTTGCTCGGCTTGCCCAATCGAGCGTGCTCACGTACCAGTCATGTCAAACTTGGTCCACTGCTCCTCGGCCGAGTAATGGAAAATGCCGTGCACCAACTCGCCCTTGACCGCAGCGCGCAGCGTCAAGTCGGCTAAGACGCGTGCCACGTCGCCCACATGCGTCGGGTACCGCGGCATCACATCGTCGACAGCCTGCGGGCGGTCGGCCGAGGCGTTGCGCGCCACGTCCACCAGAATGTTGACGGCCGACTCCTTGTTCCCGACCGTGGGAGAAACTTCGCCGTAGAGCACGGGCACGCGCATGATCGCGTACTTGGCGTTCGGGCCCGCTGCGGTCATGACTTCGGTGACCGCGATCTCGCCTGGTGTTTGATCGATGAATGTCAGGGTATGCGAGCCGGGTGAGGACCCAACAGGTGGGTGGACACGAACCGGCACGCTTCGACTGGCCGTATCCGTTGAGCGGGTTCGGCACGTCGTCAACGTCGTAGGCGCTCGGCTTCAAGCCGTCGAACACGTAGTCGGTGGAGATGTAGACGAGGAAGATGCCACGCGCGGCACAGAGCTCGGCCAAGAGTCGCGTGGAGTCGACATTGAGCTTAGTCGTGGCATCTTTGTCTTTTTCGGCCACCTCGGGGCGCCGCTCGGCCGCGCAGTGAATGACGGCTATTGATTGACGACGTAACGGTGATGGTGAGGTACGAGAACACCTCATGGACAATGTCCAGCGTACGTTCAGTACCTTGAGGGGCGAGATGGTCAAACGCGGCCACGACGCTCTCCTTGCTCGTCAGGTCCACCTACGATCGACGCGGAGCTTTCATGAGATGCCAGCTCGTGGTGAACGCGAATCAGGCGTCTTTCTCGTCAGCTCGCCGCACCTTGACGAGCGGCGGTTCAGCACGCGAAAACGCCGCGCCCACAGCTACGAAGATCGTGGCAAGTCAGCCCAACTGGTCCATTTGATCGGCATCTGCGCCCCTGCGGCATGATCCGTGCCATGAAAGGTGCCGCTGCGCTCAGGGTCCTGGAACTCGAGCATCACGGCACGACCGAGGAGGCCGCTGGCGCCCGTGACCAGGACCTTAACGCGGGTGTCAATGGCGAGCGACATGGTGGTGACGGATCGGTGCGACTGCAGTTGGTGTTGGTTGTGGAGAAAACGAGATCGGGGGCGGGGCGGGCGCTTGATGGTGCTCTAGAACGATTTCGTTGTCGCGTCGCGATTCTGGTCACTGCAATCTTGCGATTGGCGTTTGAGCGGTGGGCTGGGAGACGGTGCTTCCCACATCCACCTGAACGCACGTGTCACTCTTCACCGCAACGTCGTCGTCCCACCGCATGCCTGAGGCACAGTGCCCATGATCGAGGGGCAGTGCGCTCCTGACTCCGAGAAAAACGTCTCCAGCGTCAGGGAACGAGTCGAACTGCGCTAAACCGTGCTCGATTTCTTGCTGCACTCGTTTGTGCAAATTTACCCGCCACCGCCGCGGAATCGCTCCAAAATCGTACCAGTCCAGCAATTACCGGCGGACCCGCTCTCGACGTCGTTTACACCGAACTGCTCGCACCCGTCCAAATTTGCACCTGATTCGACACCATGGCCGATGTGGCAGCCATCTTCAACATCAATTTCGACAAAGAAAAGGGTCCTTATCCTGCTCCACTTGCGACCCCACATAGTTGCGGGCCGTGCGAACCGAACCTGACCCTTGATTTGCTATAATAGAGCAAATCGAGACGTTCTTGAAAACCTATGCTGAAGAGGTCGTCGATGCCGCACCCAAGTCGTCGCGCGCTCGGCGCGCGCCACGCGCCGCGAGCAAGCTGAGGATGAAGTACGTCGAGGCCATGGTGCGTATTTATCGCTCTGAATTTGACGGTCATTGTTGCCCAGATTCTTACGCGATGACCGCATTTTCAGCAAGCCATTGCCAACCGCCAGAGCGACTCGCTGTGGGTCGATCTCGACGACGTGACCAAGCATGACGAGGACTTGGCGGTGCGCATTGTGCAAAACACCAAGCGGTACATGGACCTGTTTTGTCAGGTCATCGACAAGAACTTGCCCGAGGCCACGGTCCCGGTACGGTTGCGCTTTTCGCCCTCCACCTACTCCAAATCGTGGATCTGCCGCTGGTTGCCGAATATTGACGCTCAGCTCTTGCTTCACCACCAGCTTTCAGACCGCGACAGCGTCATTGACGTGATCATCCAGCAACGGCTGCAATTCGAGGCGCAAGCCGCCGACGAGGGTGCACCGGACGCACAGTTCCCGCCGGCGCTGAAACGGCAGTACTCGCTCTATTTTGCGCCGCGCACCAAGGCACCCGTGCACGCCGTGCGGCACATCAAGGCGCAGCACATTGGCCAGCTGGTCTCGCTGCGCGGCATCATCACGCGCGTCTCGGACGTGAAGCCGCTGCTGTCGGTCTGTACATACTCGTGTGACGAGTGCGGCCACGAAATCTTCCAGGAAGTCAAGGCGCGCACGCTCACGCCGCTCAACGAGTGCAAATCGCCGATTTGCCAGCGCAACAAGTCGCGCGGGAAATTGCACATGCAGACACGCGCGTGCAAGTTTTTGCGGTTCCAGGAAGCGCGGATCCAGGAACTGGCCGACCAGGTGCCGATGGGCCACATTCCGCGCGCCATGACCGTGCACCTCTACGAGGGCATGACACGCAATATGAACACGGGCGATATCGTCACGCTCACGGGCGTGTTCTTACCGACGCCCTACACGGGGTACAAGGCCGTGCGCGCCGGACTCCTCGCCGATACTTATCTCGAGGCAACGCACGTCAAGCTCGCCAAGCAGTCGTACGATGCCATGGCCCAGGCCGCGCGCGAGAACCCCAGCAAGGACTTGCTTGAGACGGTGCGCGCGCGGCTCGCGGGGCAGAACGTCTACGAAACGCTCGCCAACTCGATTTGCCCAGAGATTTACGGTATGGAGGACGTGAAGAAGGCTTTGTTGCTGCTCTTGGTAGGTGGCGTGACCAAGGAGGTCGGCGACGGCATGAAGATTCGCGGCGATATCAACGTGCTGCTCATGGGTGACCCTGGTGTCGCCAAGTCGCAGCTGCTCAAGTGGATATCCAAGGCCGCGCCGCGTGGGGTCTACACGACGGGCAAGGGCAGTTCCGGGGTTGGTTTGACGGCAGCGGTCATGAAGGATTCAGTCACGGGCGAAATGGTGCTCGAGGGCGGTGCGCTCGTACTGGCCGACAACGTACGCGTCCTTTACCTAGGCTCGTTCTCTGAGGATAGCATGAACTGACCTCACTCACTTCACCATAGGGTGTCTGCTGCATCGATGAATTCGACAAGATGGAGGACGGCGACAAGACGGCGATCCACGAAGTCATGGAACAGCAAACCATCTCCATTTCCAAGGCCGGGATCGTGACGACGCTCAACGCGCGCGCCTCGATTCTCGCTGCGGCCAACCCAATCTACGGCCGGTATAACACGTCGCTCTCGCCCAACCAAAACATCAACCTGCCCGCGGCGCTCTTGTCGCGTTTCGATATTGTCTTCCTTTTGCTCGACACGCCCAACATGGACCTCGACACCAAGCTCGCGCAGCACGTCACGCACGTGCACATGACGAACCGCGCGCCGGAACCGGCTGCGCAGACGACGCTCTTGCGCGAAGACGAAATGCGCGCCTACATTGCCCAGGCGCGACAGTTCCGGCCGATCGTACCAGCCGACGTGGCCGCGTACGTGGCGTCGATCTACGTCGGGATTCGCCGCGACGAGGCCGCGGGGCCCGCCGATTATGGGTACACGACGGCGCGTGTGCTGGTCTCGATCCTGCGCATGGCGCAGGCGCTCGCGCGGCTGCGGTTTGCCGATACGGTCTCGCGCGGCGACGTAGACGAGGGCGTGCGGCTCATGTCCGTGTCCAAGGCGTCGCTCGCCGACCGCGAGGCGACTGGTGCGGGGGCGCGCCGCCGCGAGCACCATGTCACGCGCATTTTCCGGTTGCTCAAGGAAATGTCGGCGGATGCCGAGGGCGATGAGGAGGGCGGCGAAGTGTCGATGGTGGAGCTCAAGGAACGCGTGATTGCCAAGGGGATGACGGAGACGCAGCTCGAGCAGATGTTGACGGAGTACTCGGACCTCGGCGTCGTATTTGTCACGGCCGACCGGTCCAAGGTGCGGTGGGTGCAGTGAGTTGTTTGGTTGCCGTTTGTTTGTGTTATTGGAGCGTGCTGCAGCTTCTTTCCCTCGCTCTCGCTTTTGGAAATCCAAACATTATTTTACCTGTTGACGCGTCTCATCGCACGGAGATCGAGAGGACCAAGTGACACAATGAATTATTCGACAGAAACATTGGCCAAGTTCACATCGTTGACAGAACCCCACCATGCCGCGGCCCGGCAGTCGCGATTCACAGCGTCGGCGACGGTGCCCGCCCACGGTCCATCGCTTGGTCGTCACCATGATCATTGCACCGCGTCGGCGAATCCTCAACCCCAAACCCAAACGGCCCCGTCGAGCTCAGCACGCGCACTTTGGTCGGGGACGGCCGTGCGGGCGTGGGCGACGCCGATCCCATCATCATCACGTCGGTCACGGGCGGCGGTGCGGGCGTCGTCTCGCGCGAGACCGACGCGCCACGACGCGTCACGGTCCACCCGGGCGACGGACTGCGCGACGTCAGACTGCGGCCGGGTGACCACGCGGCCGCACCCGTCGTTCTCGCTCCCGCCACGAGCCCGGCCGCCGGTGCCGGCGGTGCAGGCGCCGGGAACCGCTCCCAGGCGGGCAGCGGCATCGTGTGCACGGGCGGCGGCAGGACAAGCCCGGACCGTGGCGGCGGGGCCGTGGGCGGGCCCATCAGTCCGATCGCCGAGTGCACGACCGGCTCAGCCGAGGACTCGCGGCTCGCGAGCGCCGGCGGCGGTAAGAACGAGAGCGTCACGTCGCGCGGCGACGGCGCGCCCTCGCGCGCGAAATTGTGCCGCGAGTACATGTGCCACGGGGTCCCTGGGGACATGGGGCCGCCGGGCGACATGAGCGGCGAGGCCGCGGGGGTCGTGAGCGCCGATGAGACGGCGCCATTGACCGGAGCCGACGCGACGGCGGAGGGACCGGCAATGACGGGAAGCGGTGGGATCAACAGCGGATCGAGGTGCGACACCACCATGGCAGTCTTGTTGACGGGCACGTCGGCAGCCGGCTGGTTCCAGCCGGGCACTTCGCTGGCGGTTGGCGACGCGGGGAAATACGTGACGCGCAGCACCTTGTCGGAGTCATCGGCGCGCTCGTCGTCCAAGTCGGAGACGGCCGACAGCGGCCGCTTTTGCGGGATCGTGGGCACGTCGTCGCCTTGGTTGGCTGAGAGATAGGGCAAGTTGATCGAAGTACGCGGCTCGTCGTCGCGGTCGTCGTTCTGGTCGTTCTCGTCGTTCTCGCCGCCCTCGTCGCCGCTCTCGTCCAGGTCGAGCACGATCTCCATGCCGTCCTCGTCGCCCGTCGCCGAAACAGGTCCTGCGGCAGCGGAATCCGAAGAAGACGCGGTCTGACGCCGGAGCGAGTCGAGCAGGCCGGCCCACGGGTCGTTCAGGTAGTAGGGCAGGAAGCACGGGCGCGAGTCTTGCGGTTGACCTCTGTCGTGGTTGCTGCCACGGCCTCCCCCACGGCCACCACGGCCGCCGCGGCCGCCGCGGCCTCCAGGGCCACAGCCCCTCGATCCACGTCCACGGAAGCCGCCGCCACGAAAGGACATGATCGGAGCGAGAGTCGATGGGTCGTGCCGGGTCGAGAACCGGGAGCGCGAGCGGTCAGTCGGGACAGGGTCAGGGCCAGCTGAGGTCAGGGTCAGGGTCAGGGCAGTCCGCCGCGGTGCAGTGCGGCAACTTGAGTGGGGAGCAGGCCGGAGCGCAGGATCGGCCGGGGTCAACAACGACAACAGTCAACGTGCCGACGGCCGAGGCGGCGGATGGCAGCGCATGGCAGCCAACGCGGCGCGGGACGCGGTGCGAGACGAGCGGGGCCCGCAGCAACGCGTCAGACGAGCTCACGTGGTGGACCACCTGCGTCCGCCGCGCCCGCTGCCGCTGCCGGCGACGCTGCGCGCGGTTGCACACGCCAGCACGGCCCGCGCGATCGCGACGACGACGCCGACGACCCACACGCGCCAGCGGCCGCCCACTGCCCGCATCCCGACCCGCACGCGCCCTTCATCGCCGCCATGCGCCCGATCGTCTGCCAGGGCCACACGCGCCCACTCACGCGCGTGCGCTACAACCGCGACGGCGACTTGATGTTCTCGGCCGGCAAGGACGCCAAGTTCAACGTCTGGTCGTCGGCCACCGGCGAGCTGATCGGCTCCTACGATGGCCACACCGGGGTCGTTTGGGACATCGACGTCGACGCCAACACGACGCGCACCATGTCCGGGTCGGCCGACTCGTCGGCGCGCCTCTGGGACGCGCGCTCCGGCAAGTGCCTCTACACCTGGACCACTGCCTCGCCCGTGCGCTCCGTCGCCTTCACGCCCGAGGCCGACCTCGCCCTCATCGTCACCGACAAGAAGATGGGCCAGCCCTGCACCGCCATCATTGTGGAAATCAAGGACAACGTCGCCGATATCCCAGAGGCCCCACTCAACATCTTCTTGCCCGAGCCGGAACTCACGCCCGCGACCATTGCGCGCTGGGGGCCCGAGCACACCATCTACATGGGCCACGAGAACGGCACCGTCTCGTGCTGGGACGCCATGGTTTGTGTCTGTTCATGCACTCTCGCTGGATTGACGCAATCTACCTTCCGTTCCGACGACGACCACGTTCTTACCACCCACCAAACCCACCTCACCAACGTAGTCGGGCGAGCGCATCGCCAGCAAAAAGATCCACTCGGGCGTCGTCACCGACCTGCAGTTCTCCGAGGACGGCACCTATTTTATCACCTCCTCCAAGGACATGTCAGCCAAGATTCTCGACCTCAAGCTCCACGTCATCAAGAACTTCCAGACCGAGCGGCCCGTCAACTCGGCGTGCATCTGCCCCGTCAAGGAGCACGTGATTCTTGGTGGTGGGCAGGACGCGTCGCAGGTCACGACGACGACCGCCAAGGTCGGCAAGTTTGAGTCGCGCTTCTACCACAAGATCCTGCAGCAGGAGTTTGGCCGTGTGCGTGGCCATTTCGGCCCCATCAACACGGTCGCCGTGCACCCGGATGGCACCTCGTTCACGTCGGGTGGTGAGGAGGGGTACGCGCTTGTCTGGTTTGCACAGTTTCTTTCTGACGCACGACAACTGACCTTGAATGCCGCTCTCCCCGAATAGTCTGATCCGTCTGCACCACTTTGACCCAGACTACTTCCGGTTCAAGCTCGACCCGCGCGACCCGTGAAGTGGCTTTTGCATTTTTTGGTTGGCTGACGTTGGCAAGGAAGCCGTCTTTGTCGTCGTCGCCTGTCGTCTCGTTGGAATGGAAACCTTGGCTTGAACCCACAGTATTTCCTCCAACCTGCCTCGGCCCATCGTCATTACGGCTTCGGGCTCGCTCTCAGATTCAAGTCAATCGCTTCGGTCGGCACCCCACTGAATATCGTCTCCGGGAACCACACGAGCGGCCGCTTGGCCGCGGCACTTGGCGGTGCCTTCGGCGAGACCGGCCCCAGGTAATCCTTTGAGTCTCGCGTCGGGTTCAGTTTTAGCACGCCGCGCGAAACGCGCTCCTTCTTGATCGGGTACTTGGTTACGACCGTCGACGATGCGCCGAGTTCCGTCGAGTCGGCATACTGCGGCCGACGCACCATGCCCGGCCGCCGCGCTGGTTTCGTGCGCAACCAGGCGGCCACGGCATCACCAATCGGGTCGGCCTCGGGGATCGTCGCCGGGATCGCGGTGAGTGCCGGGATGTGGCTCGCGCGCCGGCTTGATGCGGGCGACGGTGGAAGACTGCTCCTGGGCCACACGAGATTCGAGACGGTCGCAAGACTGTCGGCCGTGCCGGCGCGCGACACGTACGGGGCGCGCCATGCTGATGTGGACGACGTCCACGACGTGTTGAGACTTGTCGATGACGAAGCCGTGCTCGCCGAGGCCGCAGCCGCAGACGGCCCGCACGCGCTCGCACCCACGCCGGTCGGCGCGTCCACCTCTTCAATCTCCTCCTCCTCCTCGATCACCGTCTCCGCCGCCACCCGCGACATGGGCCGCAACAGCTCCGCTCCCCTCCCCGCCGACACCGCCCGTATCCTCGAAAACGCGCGCACCGACTTCTTGTGCGTGACTCGTTCACGGAACGTCCAGCTCGCCGACACCCGTGCAGTCACTCCCGCATACACCGGATTCGCGGCATTCCGCCGTGCACCCCCCACCGCGGTCGCATGCGCGGCCGATCTGGACGCGCGCCCGGGCGGCCAAGAACACAAAACGGGTTCAAAAAAGGGTCCATGAAAGAATTCGCGTCCTTCCCCTTGCGCTTGGCCGACATGATCCGGTCATAGATCGTCGATACTAATTTCCGCGTCGCCGTCGGTTTCAATACGTCGTCGGGCGGGAGCAGCGCGCGTTCGAGAGTCACGAGCGGGATCGTCGGGACGCGGCGCGCCAGGTCGGCGACGGCGCGCCGCCGCGCGCGCGCGCGTGGGGTGGCCAGGTCCGTCAGGAGGTACTTGACCCGGCGACGCCGGCGGTGGGAGTAGTACGAGACGCGGCCGATTTGGTGGATCGCGCGCGAGGGGAGGAGGAGGTACTCGCCCGCGGTCGTCGGTTCGGTGGTGCGTCCGGTTCGGGCAGAACGGCGGCGGCGCGGTCTCGTGGTAGAGGAGCTCGGCGGCCGGCTGCCAATGGGGGTCGTCGCGGCTGCGGCGACGAGTCTGGACGCGCCGGATAACGGGCGCGGGGTCGATGGACCGGTTCCGGGGGATGGTGATGGTGTGTCAGGGATGCCGGATCCGGGGCGTGCCGACGCGGACGCGGTGGACGTCATGGAGGACATGGTCGGCGACTCGATGAGACGGTTGCTGAGCGTGACGATTGGGGTCAGGCGCGACGGCGACGATGCGGTGCGTGAAGCCGAACTGTCGGGTTGACCGCGTTTCGCTGGCGAGATCGAGGTCGATGATGTACGTGATCCACCGGCCGTGCGACTGGCACGCGGGCTCGGTGTGCTGGGACCAGCGCGCGCATTTTCCAATGACGAGCTCGACCCAGAGCTGGATGTTCCCAAGGTCTCGATCGACGAATTCTGGACGCTGTCGGGCTTGCCGTTGCGCCACAGTTGACCCGGCTTGGTACTACTGACTGGCGGCGAAATGGGCTTGGTCTCCTTGCCCGCCGAGAAAGGAAGCGCTGAAGAGCGACCCGGCCGCGCCGACTTCATTCTGGTATTCTTGAGCGCCTGGTCCGATGCGGGCCATTCAGCGAGCGCCGGAGTCGACGGGGTGGTTGAGCGCGACGTGCGCCGAATGGCGGTCCGGCCGTGATCCAATCCCTGCGACGCGGCACACGGGTCACGCTCTGGGTGGGTGGGGAATGTGGCAATCGAGACGCGGTGCCCTTTGCGCCCACCGGGCGAATCTTGTAGGATCCGGCTCCGCGCCTGTATCGAGTTGAGTGCCGACGCACTTGCAGCTGCCGTCGTTCCCTTGCCTCCCCTTGCACCCAGCCGACCTGCACCAACGTGCGGGAGCGGTGCGCCGCGTAGCGCTCGCTTGGTGTCGGCGTGTGGGATCGCAGCAGCCGCGCCTGGAGCACCGTTGCTCGGCTGGTCCGTGTTCGGCGTCGCCGGCGAACCTCCTGGCGGCTTACGCCGCGACTTGGACTTGGCCCAGAGCCCAATCACATTCTCGAGCAACGCCTGCGCCTTGCGCTCGCCGACCTTTTGCGTTCCGAGCAGTTCCGACTCGGCCATGTTGGTCTTGAGCACCGAGTGCGGCCCGACGTCGTCGCCATGCGTGATTCGACGCGCCGCCGCACGCGTCTGCGGCATGACGGGCGCGACGAGAATTCGTGTAGTGGCGAGCGTCAAGTGCGCTGATGCCGGATCGTCGGCAGGCGCCGCATCGGCCTTGGCCGCGCCACCGAGACGCGCAGCAGAAGCGGTAGTGGGTGCGGGTACTGCGATACCCGACCAGGGGCGCGCGCGCGACTGGCGTCTTGCGAGCGTCCCGGGTATTGCCGGTTCCGGGAGATCCGTGGTGGTGGGTGGATTGCCGCCCGCGGTCGCGCCGCCAGCGCCCAGTTGGTCCCGGAATCGCGCGGATCGAACGAGCTGCACCATACGGAAATGGCCCGGGTCACCGGGGCGCGTGACGAGGCCGTAGTGGTCAACGCACGCAGCTGCTGGTGCTCCGGCGTCGGTGGGGATGGGGCCAAGTCGGCTCCCGCGGCGATCCGGAGACGCGGGGACGTCGCGCGGGGACAGAGTAGCTCTGTCGTTGGTGTCGGGCGCCGTGATGGGGTTAATCTTGACCGACATGGTGACGGATTTGGGCCGCGTCGACACGGAGCGGGTCGGGGCGCCTAGTTTTTCCATCAGTGCGGACGTGGGTACGGTCGGAGTTGGTGAACCGGCCGCTGTTGGTGTTGGCGCCGTAGGAGCACCGAAGGCGGCTTCGGGACATGGTGGTGTGCTCGGCTGAGCGACTCTTGGGGTGGACGAGGTCAAAGTGGACGGTGCACGCTTGAGAATGACTTTTTCGGCGCTGGTACGGGTGCTGGTTGGTCGGGTCGGGTGGCTGGACGGTGGCCGGGCTGGGTGCAACGGTGCCCCTTGCGGAGGTGGGTCGGCAGGCGGCTGCGGATCGCAGGCGAGGATAGCGACGGAGAAAGTGGGCCGCAAAATGCCCAGCGACATTGGTGCAAGAGCAGCAATGAGCAAAATGTGGACAGGAGTCCGGCTTCAGCGACGCTGATGGAGTGCTTGAGGACGAGTCGTGGCGCCGTCCATCAACAGCAGTCCACCGCAAGAAATCGGCGACTTCATTCGTTGTCCTTGAATGCTCGAAGTTGGTATGGTCGGCTGCGGTTGAAGCATGGCACCCAGCTTGCCTGCATCTCGCCGTCAACAGCTGCACCTCACCTCTTCGAAATATTCTTTAGATTGTGCACGTGACCGCGTCGTCGTTTCGTCGGCAACTCGTCGCAACGTGCATTGCAGCAGTTCCGCGTTCGTCGGCCAAGTCCGAACAAAACCAAGGCTCGCAGCGCACTTCCTGGTCTCCAAAGTGCCCACGAGACACGCGCACGCGCGAGCCTCCTCGAGTCCTTGACGCGCCGGCCAATACGACGGGCCGAACGACCCAGGGAAGCTGCGCTGCACCAACATGCTGCTTTCAACACCAACACCTCCGAGCACTCGGCATTCGATCGTGTCGTGATGGTGCCAAGCTTGCGATTTGGCCGACCAGGACAAAAGACGACTTCTGGCACCCCACTGGCAGCCTTGAACCATGGACGACCGGAACCGATGGTTCGAATCAAAGCATGGCATTTCATGACGGCCGGCCACTGGACGGTGCCGCGCGCGACCGCGCACGCGACACACAGGTAGCCGTAGCAGTTGACGATATCGCGGAATGGCTTGTGTTCGACACAGCTTCGCGGAGGACTGCGTGTCGACGGGTGCATGTGCAACCGCATGCAAATGCAACGGTTGAGATGACCAAGTTTCATGACTTTGAGCGAGGCTGATGCAGGAGTGGGACGTGCGAGACGCGTCGGCCTGCAACATTGAGGGGATAAGGACGGGGTTTGACCGTTGGGGGGCGCGCCAACAATGACGCGCCGCGCTAAACACGCAGTTGTGCACCGGCACCCGCGACGATGAGGCCGGCACGGACACAACCTCACCGGGCCGACAAGCCAAAAACGCAATTTGGCTCGATCGAACAATACGGCAACTCGGCAGCAACACGGCCCGCCGGGGCGACCGCGACACGTATAAAAGGCACGCGGCCCGAACCAGCTCCACGTTTTCTGGCACGAACCATCAGATTTCAACGTCGGCCACACCGACTGCCGTCACGTCGACTGATCTGATCTGACTCGAGAGCACGTTCCCGCGCGTAGTATAAAGCCAGCCGTGCTTCAGCAACGAGCGAGAAACGTCGAGAACCATCTGGCCCGTACTCCTCGTCGTCGACGCGCGATCATCCTTGCCAGTTCTTGCCCGTCTGCTTCTCACTCTCTCCATGATGCCTGCCCCGTCAGCTGACGACCGACTGATGATGAACTGATATTTGTTCACAGACGCTCCGTCAGCGTAAGACCATCAACATGCGCGCACACACTTCCTTTGCGGCGCTATATGTCGCTGCGCTTTTCGCGACTGTGACTCTCGCGAACCCGCTGCCTGCCGCGTCGGCCGGAGCCGATCCGGTCCCGATCACGCTCGCATCCACGGATTTCAAATCGTTGCCGTTCGAAGATGTCAAGAGCGCGATCCCGCTCTACGGGCATGACGGCCAGCTGCTCGCGACGGCTAAGGAGACGGTTGACGGTTTCATGGCCGTCGTCGACGCGTCCTCTGGAAACGTGCGCGCGTCAAGTCCGTTTGGGCGTGCCGAGTGGGTCGCGCGCGTGCCCGATCCGAAAAAGCAGGCGAACGTCGTGCTCAGCTGGTCGTCGGTGTGGGCTCAGTTCACGGCATTTATTGTCGACGGCAGCGGCAGCAAGATTACGCCAGTCGCTCGCATCGACGAGACCGAGGAGGACGTGGGCGGTCTCTGCGCCGGCATGAACAGCGAGGGCGAGCGCACGGCTGTACTCGTCACCAAGGGCGGCTGGGTCAAGTACTATCTGCTCGACATTGACCACAAGGACAACGGTCAGGTGGAGTTCGAAATGCAGCGCGTACGTGACCTTTTCCACTCATAAACAGATGTGACGGATAGAAATCTCACTATTTTGCACGATCTTCCTCACAGATCCAATCCAAGTTCCTGCCGCTTCAGCCTGCCGAGATCCCGTCGGCGTGCACGATCCACGGCGCTGCGCCGCACCGCGCGCTGATCGCGACCGAGACGGGCAGTGTGTACGAGGTCGATTTCAGCTCTCCCAATGGCCCATCGCCCAAGCCCATCTACCAAGTCGACGCTGAGATTCCGGCCCTGGCCACGTTCTATGTGGACGGCGACAAGGACACGGCCTATGCTGTTATCGCCGAGGAAGACGCGGCACTGACCGTTCTGTCCCGCCCGCGCGTCGGCGACTGGCGCAAGGTGCAGTCGCTGTCGGTCAAGCCGACCGTCGCGATTGAGGATGTGTCAGGCGTGAGCGTCGCGTCGGCTGGCCACGGGTTCACCAACGGCGTCTTGACCGTCACGTCCAAGGCGTCCGGGTTCCACTTTTTTGCGCTCGACAGCGTTCTCGCGGCCGCGGGGATTGTCAAGTCCGGCGCACGCATCCTCGGCGACTTGCCCGAGTCCATGGAGACCAAGGCCGCGTGCGACGCCGACGACAGGTGCCACGATAATGGATTTTGTCTTCTCAACGGCAAGGACAAGCAGTGCGTCTGCTACGAGGGGTTCACGGGTAAGAAGTGCGACGAGCGCGTGTCGTGCCCGTGCGCGTCTGACCGCGGCGCGTGCCCGGACAAGAAGCAGCCGGCAGTCTGCCAGTGCAAGCCCGGGTTCACGGGCCCGACATGCTCGGTGGCCGCCGTGACGCCCGCGCTGACGCTGCGCGCGTCGGACCGGTTCGAAAACAAGGGCAGCGCCAACGACAATGACGACCCAGAGGTCTACGTGCACCCGACCAACCCGGACGACTCGGTGATTATCGGCACGACCAAGAGCAAGAACGACGGCGGGCTCCACGTGTGGGCCATGGACGGGACTGAGCTCGCATTTGCGGCTGTGCCGAAAAAGTCAGGGCTCAATTCGGTCGATTTCTTGATGAACGTGCCCGTGCTCGATGCGGCGGGCAAGGCGACGGGTGAGAAGGTGGACTTGGCGCTGGCTGGCGTGCGCGGCAAGATCAACGGAATTGGGATCTGGTACGTGGCTGCGATATCAAACTTCTCCAACAGTTGTAGGCTCACGCTGACCCCACTTCTGCTCTGCACCACAGGCGTATCGACCCGGCGGCCATTTCGGCCAACCGCAAGACCTTGGCCACCAAACCCGGTGCCACGCAAGCTGAGCTCGCGCCCGTACTGATCCCGCTTGCCGATCACATTCGCGAGTTCAACAAGGACACGGAACTCGAAGTGTATGGCTCGTGTGCGTTCACCTACACGCCCAAGAGCACGACGACTGCGTCCGACACGCTGATTATCACGACCAAGAAGGCGATTGCCTACCAGTACACGGTTTCGGTGACGCGCAGTGCCGACAGCAAGACTGAGCCCAAGGCGACACTCACGTTGGCGCGGCAGTGGAGCGTGGGTCTGGGTTCGCAGCTGGAAAACTGTGTCGGCGATGCCGAGACGGGCGCGCTGTACGTCGGTGAGGAATCGATTGGCGTCTGGCGGTACGATCTCGCGCAGTTTTCCGTCACCGACGCGATTCCGTCCATGCCCAAGCCCGCAATGGACCAGGCCACGGGCCGGTTCACGGTCCCGATTGGCAAGCGCACTAGCAGCGATCTTCGCCAGCCAGTGCTCGTCGACTCGACGCAGTTGGCCAACCCGAACGGCAAGCTGCACCGCGACGTAGAAGGGCTCGCCCTGTACGCGGATCCGGCCAAGCGTGGGCAGCGTACGCTGGTCGTCTCGTCGCAGGGCGCCAACGAGTACAACCTTTACGACGTCTCGTCGCCCACGAGCTTTGCCTTCCGCGGCAAGTTTGCGATTCGCGCGGGCCCCAAGGGCGACGGGGTGACCAAGACCGACTCACTGGCCGTGTCGAGCGCGAAAATGGGTGGATATACTCGCGGCGTGCTGGTCGTGCACGACGATGCGACGACGGCGGGGGCGGATCTGACGCAGGTGCAGAAACAGGCCACGTTCAAGGTGGTGGATTGGGCCGATGTGGAGAAGCGTGTGGGTTGATGGATTTTTTTCGAGCTACGTAGGATGGATGCATTTGTGAACAGTCAGTTTCCCAATGAATTTTGAGCATTATGGCGCTTAGCAGTCGGTTATCGTCGACAGGAGCATCACGCTCATCTCAAACCGTACAGCCGGAGGAGCAAGCTGGAGCCCAAAGGGCCATAAATACCCGGCCGCTTTGAGCTTTGAGGATCGTCTGTTGCCTGTATTTATTATCATTATTCGTGACAACGTGACCGCGTTCGGCTCGACCAGGTTGTTGTTGTCCTGGGGCCCAGGAACAGCCAATGCGCGCCCACAACTGCAGGGACTTTCAATGCAAGGCGGGTGCGCATATATTTCGACGCCAAGGCGAAATCCCGACCCCCACGTGGCGCTCTGACAGGGCCAGGTGCACGCGCTTTTGATCAGTGACGCCGTGGGTGCCTTTCCTTCGCCCTTTTTCGCCCTCTCGATTCCATTTTGGCGCGCTTTTCCTTTGTCGACCTTTGCCCGGGTATCTCTCCCGTGTTGACGCCCGGCCTGCGCACGCACCTCGCGCGACTTGTTGCCCGCAAGCATTTCATTTCTGGTCGTGGCACCACACAGCCACGCTGGTCGGGTGGCCGTTTTCCTCCTTTCAGTTCGCCCCCGCGCCCCACGCCGGCCAGCCCATCAAGTATTTGATCAGCCCCGAGTCTCTCCATTGTTCTGCGCCTCCCCACCGTGCGCCGCGCCGCCAGCGTGTTCACCTTCGCCCCCGTAACAGTTCCCCAAGTGGGGGCGCGTTGAGCGTGTTGAGACGCGGTCACGGTCTGGACATGGCCACGGGTGGACGTGGAGACGAACGAAAAGACCAGTCTGTTGACGCGCTCGCGTCGACTGGTCAGAACTGCTGGCAAGCTGGATCGAAACGTGGAAATGAAAAGTACAAGCAGCGTCAGCGTGCTGTTGTGTGCTTGTTGAGGACAGCGACGCCCGCGACAAGAGGAGAATGGATTGGAGAGAGAAAGCGTGCGCGATGACGTCCGGGCAGAATCGTCCTGTTGGATGTCGTGTGCATTGCGCGCACTCGTGCGTGCCGGACGGCTGGCTGGGAACTGGTCGGGACTGGGTTGTCGGCCAGCACAGGGCGAAATGCGAAGGACGTGATTGAAACTGTTGTCGCATGGCTGCAAGGGTGTGCGCAGGCCCGTTGCAAAAAGGCACAAAACAACACGCACAGCTGTGAAGCGCGCGTCGGCTGAACCTGTTTGGAAGCGACCAGCAGCGCATTGTCCTCGAGGCTCGATAGTCGAGAGGGCAAGAGGCTCGGGTTGTGCGCGTGAGAGGGCCGGCAAGTGTGGGCCAAAATGCACGAGCGCGCGTGCACTGACCAAAGTGAGGGTAATTTATTCAAGCTGGAAAAAGACGTCGCCATTTTGGCCATTTGGCAACCACGTCCTCTTCGATTCACGCCCAACCACCGTTCTCCGGCACCTCTTGTCGGCCCTCGCCATCATTCTCCACCAACAACAAGTCGTCGCACGCGACACTATAGACTGCGGCCACTCTTGTGCCCGCGACCGCGCGCCGTTCGACTAGACGACCAACGACAACCGGCGAGCACACGCTCCTGCTCACGGCATCATCCAAGATCGCCGTCGCCAACTGCAGTCCCGACTGCAAGTTCGCTACAGGTTTCGCTGCACGCCCGCTGGATGCTCAGCTACATGGAACCGGTCGCGCCTTCCAGTGGCCATCATGGCGGATCAGCCACGCCGTACGCCTGGGAATCGAGTATGGTCACGGATTCCGGCCCGGGTGTGCTCGTGCACCAGAATATATTTCATCAGACTGACCAACGAAATTGGCTCTTTCGCCATGGCTCTGAACTCATAGGCCAGCTGCAGCAGCATGCACTGACCATGAACACGGCCGGGGGCCGGCGCGACGGCTTCCCGTCGCACGGAAATGAGTATGCCGCTTCGGGCACGACAATCGCGACGACCGCGTGCTCCAGTACGACCGCGATACCCGCGCTGCACGAACCTTTGGCGCCTCCACCGCCGCCGGCGCTGCTGTTGCCCAAGAGTACAGTCGGTAACCTGCTGCCGCCGCTGACGCCGACCGTGCTCGAGTCGTTTCCGGCCACGACGGCGGGCGATTTGGTGCCAGAGTGGTCGGCATCGTCGACGATGGCCGCGCCCATGCCCATGCCCAGCGAGCCGTTTTACCATCACGCTGGTCCATCGTACAATGGCCACGGCGGCCAGGGCGGCCACAGCTACGGTTGTGCTCAAGATCATGGTCACGGCGGCCATCCGTTTCATGGTCCAACCGCGGACGCGGGTACGAGCGCTCCACCGCCCCCGCCAGTCTACTCGTCGTACGAGCAGCAGCAGCACCAGCAGCAGCATCATTACCAGGGCGGGCCGCCGACCATGTACTCGGACATGGCAAGGACCAACGAGTACGCCGTGACCATACCCCCGGCGCAGTCGTCGCACCTGGGTGACGCGTACTCGTTCCCAGTCATGGCACCCGCGGCCGAAGGGGGCTACGGTGCACCGAACGCGTCGACTGGACTCCACGCGCCGCCGCTTCCGCCGCCCATGGGTCAAGGAGCGTCGTATGCCTACGATCACGCGCCGACCTACTCGAACGCGTACGGCGCGGGCGACCAGCATCTCTATCAGCCCAATGGCGCGATGCCGCCCGTCTCCACGATGGGCAACGCCTCGACCATGCCCATGAGCCATGCGCACCCGTATTCGTACAGTGGACTCGATTCCACGGGGTTCGCAATGCCTGCTTCGACCACTGGCACGCCAACGGCGCTGCCCGTTCAATTGCACGACCCGGCGACGACCACGACCGCGACCGAAATGCTCTCGACGACAAACACGTCGCTGGTCGCGAGTCCCGCCCAGATCACGCCCGTCGACGTGACAGGTTCTCCCGGAACGACGCATCACGACGCGTCAGTGGCCGCGTCAGCTATGGTCTCGCGATTCCGAGCTCATGACCCACCACTGCCGCTCCCCTCGGCGTCGCCGTCGCTCGGGCCGCACTCGCTGTACCCGAACGAGACGCCGGTATCGAGCGCTCCGACCTCGCTGCCACCGGCGCCCTCTGCACCCTCGCTCGACATTTACCCAGCGCCCGACCACGATTCGATGCTCCTGTCGGCACATCGCGACTCGCCCCTGCTCATGCCCACGACCATGTCGGCCACGACCACCAGCACCGTCGCGTCGGGTAGCCTGTTGGCGCTGCCCGATCTGGCAACCGCTGCGGCTCCCGACCTACCATCGTCCATGGATCTCGTGCCACCCACCACGACTATGGCCGCGTCTGTGCCGACCAGTCTCCCGACTCCACCCAGCAGCTACTCGCTGGCCCCGACTGACCCCGTCGCGGCCGTGTCGCCCAACCTGCTCGGCCTGCACCGCCGCTGCTACAGCCTGAGCAGTGTTCCGTCCCCGCTGCCGCACGTGGTCCCGAGCCACGACGAGCAGAACGAATCGATGCCGTCGCCGGCCATCTCGCCGAGCGATCTCAGCGGGTCCGCTGCCGTTAACGCGGCCCCGGCCGCGTACTCGGCCATCAACACTCTCCCACCGTCCACGTCGGCGCGCATATTCGATTACTCGTCGAGCCCGCCCATCAAGCGGCCGCGGTCCATGTCGGCGAGTGTCGTCTTGGGCAATGCCGCTGACATAAGGCCCTCAGGCGGCCGGATGTGCAAGCGCTCCGCGCCGACGCTATGGATCGCGTACCCGAAGAGGATCATACGGCCACTTCGGCACCAACTGCGAGCGACTCGCCGCCCGTCGGCGCGCCGAGACGCCCATCGTCCCTGGATCGCTACACGTGTCGCCGCTGATCGTCACGAGCGGCACACCGCCGCGCCCGCGCGTCGGGCCCACTTAAGCGCAAGCGAGGTCTCTCGACACCGTTCCCGCTCGCCAAAACGCTCTCATCGTCCGATCCGGCCGCGCCGGCACAGCCTCTGCCAGTACCACAACCTTCATCCTCGTCTGCGACCCCGTTCGCGCCCGTGGCGCTCCCCATGGGTACCACCGATCCTGTCCCACCGCCACCCCCGGCGCCGCTTGCGCCGGCGATGGCGGGTGGCCCGATCGCACTGGCCCCGCTGCCGATGCCCATGACCATGCCGCTAGGGTACGCGCCGATCACGACCCCACCCGTTGCGCCCGCGACCCTGCCGTTCCCGCACCCCGGAACCCCCGCGGCCGCCGCGTACGCGATGCCGCCGCCACCCCCACCGATGGCGCCGCTCGCGCCGCACCCGCATGCACACCCGCACCCGCATCCGGCCTACTACTACCCGCCGCCGCCGCACCACCACCCGAACGCGCACCAGCACCACCCGGCGCCCGGCGGGACCGCGCCGCTTCCTTTGCTCGCGTACGGCCCGAATGGGTACGTGGAACTGCCGTCAGTGACGGCCGTGCACGACCCAACGCCCGAGACGGCGAAACCGTTTGTGTGCACGTTTGCGCCGTGCACGGCGCGGTTCTCGCGCAACCATGATCTCAAGCGGCACGAAAGGATTCATACGGGCGAGAAGAAGTGGCAGTGCGTCGAGTGTGGCCGCGCGTTTGGGCGCCGCGACGCGCTCGTTCGGCATACGTCTGCGCCCGGTGGGAAGTGTAAGGCCATGTTTGGCAAGAGACGCACGGGGAAGCAGTCGCCAGGGACGGGGACGGCAGCGGGGGAGAAAGGCGAGACGAAGGCGGCCAAGCAAGAGGAGCAGGGGAACGAGTCGAGCGATGAGTCGAGGGACGGTGACCAGCCACCGCCGGTGAAGAAGGTGCACCTCGACCCGAGTGCCGAGAAGTCGGCGGCGGTCGCGACGACGAGCACGCCGAGCACGACCGTGCCGGTAACGACGACCGGCGCGAGTTCGCTGCGCAGTATGCTCCAGACTGCGCCGGCGTCCCGGCCCATGCCGCTCTCCACAACGACGACCGCGTTCCCGGTGCCGATCGCGCCAATGCCGACGGCGCCGCTTGCCGCGCCCATGACCACAGTCCCCGCGGCGGCCACGTCCACGCCGTTCATGCCCCTGCCGATGCACACGACGACCACTGCGCCCGTCGCGATCGCACCTGCGCCAGCGCCGATGCCTTTCCCGTCGAGCGTGACGACTGGCAACACTACCACGACGACGCCATGACCCGGTTTGGTCACTGGTGGAGACCGCCTAGAGAGAGTGGATGACGCTCTCCAGTTTTCTTTGCTCCGTTTTCCCCACCCTACATCACTAGATGTGCGCGAAAGATCCTGCCTAATTATTACGTAGACGAGGTGCCGATGTCGTTCCTGTTTCTTTTGATTTCCGTGATTTCCCGTTCGTTTTTCTTGGTTTCGTTTGCTGCCCTCCCGTTTTGTCTTTTTGTCCTGCTGTCCTGACTCTTGCTCTCTCACCCCTCCCCTGCGACCGCGGCTTGGGGGCGATCCTGGACTTGCTGGCACGGGCCGCTCTGTCGCGCGCTTTTTTTTTTTTTGTTTTGTTTGCCATACCTTGTTCCCAGTTTGTTTGCTCTTGTTGTCGTTTTCTGTACAAACACCAGCTGGGCTCGCGGCGGATCATGAGCATTGGCTCGCCCGCGACGTGCGTGCGCCAGCCAAGGAGAAAAATGACGATGTTTGTTGGTGCTGGACTTCCTTGGAGTGGGTTGAGATATCATTCAACACAAAGTGCCGCAGGGACGCGGGGAACAAAAGCGTGTCGTTCTTTTCTGCGGGCTGGTCTTGCTGGCGAGCCGAGAGAAAACGGGTGCTTCTTGTAAAAGAAAAGAAATGTAATCGCTGTATGTTGAAGGGCAGGGCACAACAAAGAATACCACAAACCCAAACTCAAGCCAAAACAAACCAAACCAAACCGGAAAGAAAAAAAAAAACACAAATCTCAAAGAGCATCAAATCTTGGCGGCTCGTCCGGCCTCGCTCCAACACGCCAAGTGAGCACAGACGACGAGCCGCAGAGGGAAGGAGAAGGGAGGAGGTTCGGGATATGTTCTACCCGTCCGGCCGCGAGAGGTGGTGGGTGCGCAGACAGGGATCAACAAATTGCGAGCTGCGGGGGGCACGGCCCTCGTCTCCATCTTGGTGTGGGGCAGATAGTAAGAAAATGGGTGAGGAAGAAAGAGAGCGGGAAGGTAAATCCAACGGATCAAAGAATGGGAGGAGGTTTACTTTGGCCGGGGAAGGCGTTGGTTGAGAACGTGAAGACACTATAATTCATGGGGGAAGGAGGCGGAAAATGAGCCGCGGCGAGAAGAAAGAGCATCAATCACCAAGGAGACGGAGCAAACCATACCAGTCCAAAGCTGAAATGAAAAAGAACGAACGAGGCACAGCAATCATTGTCGACAGTCGCGCGGGACCACAAGCGGGGTATCAGCCTTAGACCATCCCAAACGCGCTGCCGCCGTTGCCACCCGTCGCCGCGAGCTCCGGCGACGACGTCGACATGGCGCCGCCCGGGTGCAGCCCGAGCGCCATGCCATACTGGTACTGGCTCTGCTGCTGCTGGTGATGGTGGTGGTGGCCCGACGACGATCCCGACGAAGGGGACGCCGATGCCGAGACTGACGCCGACGCGGCAGGCGGGATCATGGCGGCACCAGGCAGCATCCCACCGGGGCCGGGCGACGGCGACGTCTGGTTGCGCATCGGGCCGAGGTGCGGCGAGATGCGCGGCACGCCCGCGCCCGTGTAGAGTCCACCTGCGGCCGTGGCTGCGGCGGCAGCAGCGGCGGCAGCGGTCATGGCCACGTGCAGCGATGCCGCAGCCGACGTCGGCACACCCGCAGAGTTGGGCGACAGGCTCGGCGGGGTCTTGGGCATGGCCGGCGGCATCGTCGGGGCCTTGGTGATGGCCGAGACCGAGCACATCCATATCCTACACAGAGCACGCGACGGGTCAGTCAGTATTCGTCACGAAACGGGCCAAAGAGAATAGTGCAATCACTCGCGTACCGAGTCTTGTAGATCTTGAACAAATCGCGCACGAGCTCGCGGAAATCGATGCGGCGGTCAGCGACAAAGTAGAACGTGAGCTTGCGCCGGTCCCACTGGTACTCGGCATCGACCACCTCCATTGGCAGCTTCTTCTGCCGGACCTTGGTCGCGCATACAGCCATGGCCTTGGCCTCGTCCTGCGACTTGGACACGAGCATCGCCACTTCCTGCGGCTGCGCGAGCCGGTAAATGCGCTTCGGGTGAATTTCGCGGTTCACACGGTGCAGTTCCGTGAGCACCTCGCTTTGCTGCGTCTGCAGCACCTGGATCTGGTGCGGCGTGATGGCCGTGTTGATCACCTTGCCGAGATCTTTACCGCGATCGGCCTCGACAATCACGAGATCACCCTTGTGCAGCGCAATCCCCGTCGAGTCGGCGACATAGAAGATATCCGACCGGCCCGACTTGAACTCGACAATGTAGAGATTGGTCGTCGGCGGCAGTGCGTGCAAGGGGACGCCGCGGCCCACGTCCGCGTACTGGCTGCCATTGCCGGACCCGGCGCTCGGCGAGACATTGCCGCCCGTGGCCGACGCGAGATTCGCTAGCGACCCGCGCCGGCTGCCGGGCGCACTGTGCATGCCGGGTGGATCGAAGTACTCGTCGGCCTCATGCATCATGCATTGTACCCGTGCGCGTGCGCGGCCGCGGCGGCCGCGGCGGCAGCTGCGTGTCCGTGCTCCTCGAGCGACATTGACGCGAGTGCGTCCGACAGGTACC
>GG745330.1:337224-357181 GCA_000151295.1 Allomyces macrogynus ATCC 38327
GATGAAACGCGACCGCCGCGAGCGCCGCGCGCTTTTCTTCACGGTGCGCCATTTTGCGCGCGACCGCGTTCATCAAGTCAGCGGCGTGCGCGTGCGCGTGCACTGGTGTGCCGATGCGCGGCGCGCGTGCATGGCGGCGGCCGGGTCCATGGGCGGGTAGGGCGGTGGGACGAGGCGATCGGCCATGCCGCCGTCTGAGGGCGGTCCCCAAAGGACGGCCGAGGCCGATCCGCGACGCGCAGCGGCCGCGTTGGCGCCCGAGGGCGTGCCCCAGGTCATGCCGAGCGCCGACGTGGAGGGCGGCGAGGTGGGCGATGCGCGGCGGGGCGAGGCCGACCGCGACCGCGACCGAGAACGCGAGCGGTGGCGAGTAGAAATGGGCTTGGATGCGGACGTGGGCGACGCCGGGCGCGAAGTTGACGACGTGGGCGTGGCGCGCGGCGCGGCAGTTGGCTTGTCGGCCAGAGACGCCGAAGACTGTGGCTGTTGCGCCGGTGCGGTGGTCACGGTGGTGGTCGAGGTCGTCATGCTGGTGCCCGTGCTCTTGGAGGTTGCGGTCGGGGCCGTCGCAGCCGAGTTGCTACCGCTGATCGGTGCCGCAGCTGCGGCCGCAGCGGACGACGGCGGGACGACGGAGGTCGGATCGAGCTTCGCAGCGACGGCGGGCGTGCGGCGGACTGGCACCATCTTGGGCGGCGGTACAGCCTTGGCCTGTGGCGGGGGCGGCGCGGCGGCCACGGCCGCGTAGCTGTTGCGGCGCTGCGACGAGGCCATATCGGCGCCTTGGTAGGCAGGCAATGCGGGGAGCGGGGGGCGGGGGGGCGGCACGCGAGCGAGTGTGGAATTGTGGGGGAACGCGGTGACTTGACGAGATCAGCGGCTCTTGGTGCGGCGCGTGCAGTGCGGCAAGTTGGCGGGCGAGCGGGGCGGGGCGGGACGCGCGCTGGCGTGGGGACTACTGCGCGGGGCGACGGCGCGACGCGTCGTGGAGGTCGACGGCCGACGTTGCGCTCGCACAGAGGAGATGGCTCGCACTTGGCAGCATCGGTCGTCGTGCACGAGAAAGCACCTCCAAAAACGCGATTTCGACGTGGGACGCGGTGCGCGCGAGAGCCACGTGCCCAGGCGTGACCGCGACGCTTCGCGAGCCCACCGGCACATGTCACGTCAGGATCACGGTTGACGACCTCATCTTTACGTGATGCGCGACGGGCCCGTCGTCTCAGCTGGCAGCATCGCTCGTCAGCTTGATCTGCTCAACGACGACGACGACGCTGCGGTCGTCCTGGACCGGTCCCACGCGGCAGCACTTCACGCAACAGCGACACGCACGCGCGCAACACGCACGCACCAATACGACACGTCCTTCACCCCATCTCAGCTATCGCCAGCCAGCCAGCCATGCCCAACGTCGACCTCGTCGACACCAAGCGCTACGCGACGCAGCAGCCCGACCGCGCCACCTCCAAGGCCTGGGACGACGGCGGCCTCGAGCAGCTCTTTGACGCGCCCAACCTCGCCAAGACCAAGCTTAAGCAAATCGTGCGCAAAGGCGTGCCCGACGGTATTCGCTCGCTCGTCTGGCCCGAGTTTTTGAAAATGCACGCCATGCCCTCCTACGACAAAAACTACGCCAAGGCCCTCTTCCGCGTGCACGGCCAGTCGCCGCCTGATCTCGTGCAGTCGTGCCCGCTCTTTGGCGGATCGCTCTTCCTCGACAAGCTGTGCCTGACCAACAAGGGCGCACTAACGGCTGCGCGCCTACTTTCCATCGTCGCCTACGACTACCCCAACATTGACTTTTGCCCGTTTCTCCCCGCCCTCGTCGCGCTCCTCCTGCACCACGTGCAGCCCGACGACGCGCTCGGCACCGTCAACCTCATGCTGCGCCGGCAACTCGCGAATCCGGCGCAATGGGCCTATTTCCCAACCTACAAGCGCGACATTAAGGCCTTCAACTACGCCTTTTCCACGGTCGTGCAGCGCCAGCTCCCCAAACTCTGGACGCACCTCGAGCGACTCAACGCGACCAATCACCCGCTCTGGGCACGCTGGTTCTGCGACCTCTTCATTGGCATTTTCGACCTCGACGTAATCTTCCACGTGCTCGACTCGTTCTTGATTGAGGGGTACAAGGTGTTGTTCCGGTACGCGCTCGCCCTGCTCGACCTCAAGCAACGCGACGCGCTCGCCTGTACCGACTGGGACGAGTTGCGCACCAAGTTCACGCTCGGGCAAGGTGCCGCCATCACCCCGGCCGACTTGACGGCCAAGGCCTTTTCCTACCACTTCCCGCGCGCGGCACTTCACGCCGCGCGGCAGGCGCACCACGCGGCCAAGCAAGAGCACCGCGAAGGCTCCCTCCCGGACCTACACGACGCGTCGAGTTCCGCGTTCGTGGGCAGAGCCGGCCGCCCGCGTCTATTCCATGCCGACGCGTCGGCGTTCATGCAAGAGCAGGACTGGACCGCCGTCTGGTCAATGATCCCGCCGCGGTTCCGCACGCACGGGCTGGAACTGGCGTTCACGACGCGCAAGCACGGTCGCGCGCTAGCAACCCTCTACGACCTGTGCCGCGAGCGCGAACCATCGCTGCTGGTCGTCGAAACCATGGACGGTTACGTGCTGGGTGCGTACTGCCCCGTTTCGTGGCCACTGTCGTCGGCCGGATTCCACCAGTTTTTCGGGAACGGTGAAACGTTTGTTTTTGCACTGCAGCCAGGCCCGCCCATGATGTGGCCGTGGGTGCACGCGCAGGGGACCGGGGTCACGCCCGCGTCGAGCCGGCGCGCGAGCGAGGTCGAGTTTACGAAGGCGGATAATACCGAGTCGTTCATGTATGCCGGAGTCAAAGAGTTGATTGTGGGTGGGGGCGGGTACGTTGATTCTTGTCCACCCGTTTTGACACGGCAGATTGGATACTGATGGTGTGCTGGACGAAGCAATGGCCAAGCGATCTGGATCTCGGCCGACCTGACGCGCGGCTCGACCACCCCGTGCGCAACCTTCCGCAACCCGCCGCTGTGCCCGACACCCAAGTTTGAAATCAGCGTGCTTGAAGTCTACTCGTTCCGGCAAGACGAACCCGGCGCGCTGCCCAGCACGGCACCGCCGAGCCCGGGCGGTGACGACGACGACTTGTGATCGCGAGGGAGGACTGGGGGGGGGGGGGGGGGGGAAATGACAGATTTCGATCGAATACCAGTTCCTTGTTGGTGTCACCTATCGTTTCCGCATATGGTCATGGTCGACGGCCTGGCGTCGGCATGTGCGGCCATGATGAGCAATGACGAGCGGGAATGCGATCAAATAACTGAACCAAGAAATATGTACAAACCTGACGGTGCGCCAGCAGTGGCCAACCGACACAAATCACTCAGCTGCACATGGTTTCAGAAACGCAAAGGGAACAGGAATCGAGAAGGCAAGGAAAGACGGGAATCGAAAGAGCAAGGGAACGGAAATCGGAAACGCAAGGCAAAATGGGAATTGAAAGAGCAAGGAACCGGAAACCAGGATTCGGGAATCACACAAACAAAGAGCAGAACTTTGGACAAGGTCAGGGTCATCGAGAAAGGGAAAATGGTCGAGGAGGGGAGAAAACGGGAAGTTAGGCAACGTCGCAATCAGGAGCACGAGCTTGAACGAGTTCGAGAAATCACGGGCAGTCAAACGCAGAGCAAAACGGGAACAGGCGCCAGAACGCCGACAAGCAAAGCGCAGCTCTCAATCACTTGTCGTGCGCCAATGCATTTCACGGGCGCGGAACGTGCGCGGCAATGTACCGCCCGAGCGCCGGATCAACGCGCGCCATGCACACCGCCGCGCGTCGGCCTCAATCGCCGGCACAATGACCGCATCGCGCGCCATTATGTCGAATCCGGTCCGGTCGATGCCCTCGACCTGGCCCATGTCGAACCGGCGCAACTGGTCGCACGCCCACTCGACAAACGTGAGCAAGTCGACGGCGCCCTTGGTGCCCGCCGCGTCCTTGCGCGCGCACTTGCCCTTGATGCCCATCGGCTCGGTGATCAGGTCCTTGAGGTAGAGCGTCTCCGACTTGTCCGTCTTCTTCTCCTCACCGTCATCCTCCTCGCGCTCCATCAACTTCGCGCCCTTCCGTGTGGGCCACGTCCTGTTTGACGGCCTTCTTTTCTTTCTTTTCCTTCATTTTTCCTCCGCCTGCTCCACATTCCAGTTGCGCACGACCGGCTCCTTGGCCTTGATGGCCACCACATCAAACATCGAGTCGGCGCGGCGCATCGCCACGGGAAATTGCGCGCCCTCGAGCTGCAGTGACGACTCGTCGGAGGTAACGAGCGTGACTAACGAAATGACGCCAGCAACGACCATGGCGCGCATGAGCGCAGCGAGTGCAGCAACAACGAGCATTGTAACAAACACGCAGAAAATAATGGAAGCGAGCAGAAGCATCGTGATGAAAGCGTGATGAAAGCGAGCACGTTGAGCGCTTGGTTGTTTTTCGAGTAGTTGGGTTGGCTTGGTTGGTTGGTTGGCTTCGTTGATGATGCGTTGGGCACTTGGAGTGCGCAACACAGCAGCAGCAGCAGCAGCAGCAGCAGCAGCAGTGGCGGGTTGGGTAACAGTGAAGTTGTCCGAGAGAGCGATTTCGCAGAATGTGGACGTCGAGCGTTGTTGGGATGGCAACTGACGGGGCCAAAATGGGACAAATACTCGAAGGTCGAGTTGCAAATCGCAAGGAGAGAGCGGGGGGTGCTGATGCGTTTTGGAGTTATGTCAGTTCATACAAAGCAGTCTTGTGTTGCCAATTTTCGATCACCAGCAGCCTTGCTCTCTTGTCAGCAAGACAGAGGAGAACAAAAAGCACTTGATTTCGAGCTCATCGTTATCATTAGACGCCCACCGAGAGCGTACTGGCAGTGGCCGCCCATGCTGATGGATGGTCTGTCCATGTCTTGTGGATGCCATCAAGATGCCCCTCAATTGTTGGCCACTCACCCCATACTCAATGTTAAACCCCCACGATGTTTACCCCCCCCCCCCCCCACCCTAATTTTTAGATAGATTGGAACTATTTTTATAAAATTGCCAGGCAAATCGGCTTGGTGGTCTCTGAGATTTGGTCACCACCAATCTCCTATCTATGCCACCTGGGTTTCCCACCACAGAGAGGTGTAGAATCGATGTGCACCATTAAGAGGACTTGAATGCGCTTTATTTGAGGACAATCGAAGGTGAACTGAGTGAGAATATAAATCTGGCGCGAATGATTGATCAATGTGGTGTAATGTGTGCACAAGACATTTATTGCACCAACTGAATCTGAAAGTTACACCACATAGATCCAGTGCAACCAATTGAACATGTACAAGGTGTGTGGAACACTGGGTTGCCTTCATGCGTGCACACAAGCAAGGCAAAATGGCCATTGGCGACAGTCACTTGAACCTGCTCTCAGAGGACCAGAACCTGCATTGGTCATTCATGGAGCAGGGGTACACTCAAGCCATCAACATTTGGGGCGTTCTCCAGCTCTTGAATGGATTCAACGCGCTGGTGGTGCAGGACCGTGTGCAGGACAATCATATGCAGGTTGACGCTTTGCATGGGTGCCATGGCCATGGTGTTTGTGGCCAGGGTCATAACTGTTGTGGCCAGAATGGCAACCAAGGTGGTTGTGACGGCCATGGCTGTCATGACCACCAGGGCAACAAGGACAAGGTTGAAACATGCCACTGTTATCAGTGTGACAAGGTGGGCCATTTGCCCTGTGATTGCCTGCACCAGCCAAAGGCGAATGTCACTGTTTTTAATCATCAACACAACTGCCATTTTGATTGCTCTTCTTGCTCTGGTCAGGTCGTCCCCATTGGTGACACGAGTCCAATTTTTATTTATATGGATGTGGACAACAGCAGCACAACATGACCTTTGTGTGTTGCAGTTGATGTTGAGGTGGGCATCACACAGGAGCCGCTCATTGTTGTGCCAATGGACGCTGCTAATGGGCGCATCAACCCTACAGTGTGGTGGCCAAGGAGGACCTTGAGGGCTTAGCACCTGGTACCACCCAGCCATATGCATACAACATGGTGCTGTGGCGGTTGAGGAGCTGCACAAGGTACACACTTGGTCAACAAAATGCAAAAGCAGTCAACACAAGAAAAAGTTGCTGCAGGAACATGACATAGTGGTCATGGTTGACTTGGGCGCCTCACACAACATCACACAGAGTGATGTTGTGGAGCATGTGGGTGTGCAAATCGTGAGCAATGGTTGGTTGCGTGTCTTGGGTTTCAATGGCGTCTCATGATGCATGCAACACACATGGGCAGAGCTGTGGGTTGGGGTTGTGGGCACTGCCACAGCCAAATGGTGCCTGGTACTCAACAACATCACATGGGAGGTAATATTGGGCCAGCAATGGTTGCACAAGTGCAACCCACAGCTCTAGTGGTCATTGGGCGTGCTGTCATTCAATGGCAGCATTGAGGAGCTGCACATACAGCTGGACACACTGTTGTGACATAGGCTGATCCAACTGAGCAAGGGCTCACTGTTTGCATTGCCAGTTCTGTGTGCCAAAGAAGGACAGGTTTGTGTGTGCATGGATTCCCATGCACTGAACAAGATCATGTTGTGCAACACATACCTGCTGCTGTGTACTGAGACGCTCTCCTGCATGCTGCACAGCACATGCTACTTCTTGAAGCTTGACCTCATCAGCAGGTACCACCAGGTGCAAATGGACAAGTCAGATGTGCACAAGACAGTGTTTGTCACACACTACAGGACGTTTGAGTGGCAGGGTCTCAGTTTCAGCTTGTGCAACACACTGTTGACATTCATGTGCATCATGAATCAGGTCTTTGATCTGTTCCTCAACAGCTTTGTCCATGTGTTCCTTGACAATATCCTCATGTACTCAAAGACCAAGCATCACGCCCATCAGGTGCTCAAAGTGCTATGCAAGAACAAGTTTCATGTCAAGCCAAGCAAGTGCAAGTTTTTCAAGGAGTGGGTCAAGTACCTTGGCTATTTTGTGGACCATGACAGAATGCATGTTGACCCAGCCAAGGTCATGGCAGTGTGCAGGTTCATTGGGCTCACCAACTATTACACATGATTTGTCAATGGATTTGCCAAGCTTGTGTACCCACTGACAGATTTGCTTGCTGACAATGTCATGTACAAATGGTTGGCCATGGCTGATGTGGCATTCCAAGTGCTCAAGGATGCACTGTCATCAGCGCCGGTGCTGGTGCTGCCCAATGAGGGCATCAAATTCTAGATCATGACCAACACAAGTGGGTTTGCTGTCAGTGTGGTACTTCAGCAGAATGGGCGTCTGATTGAGTATTTCAGTCACAAGTTGAAGCCATTGGAATGCATTTACCCAGTCCACAAGTTGCTAGCAATCATCAATACATTGAATTGGTGGCACATGTACATACACAGCAAGTTAGTGTGGTGCAGCTCAGACCACTGCATCCTCAAGTACTTCATGACATAGCACAAGCTCAACAGACAGCAAGCATGGTGGCTGTATTGCTTGCCTAATACACTCTGGAAATCAGGTACAAGAAGGGCAAGTGCATGCCACATGCTGATATGCTGTCATGGTGGCCTGATTTGCGACTGGATGGGTTGCTGCTTGCTGATTCATGTTGCAGCACAGTGCAAAGTTCCAAACTGTGACTGAGCAAGGCACACTGTCACGCCATGGCACATCCCTTGGGCCATGACTACAGGTCACGTGGCAGCAGGTGATGACCCTGCAATGGTGGCAGGCTGTGTCTTAAGCAGGGCGTTCCCACACCCCCAATGAATACAATAGGTTGCTATTGTGCAACTTCAATGTGCCATACACATTGCTAGTGCACAGTGCTGACAGTGCATGGTACTGCTGTACAAAGGCAACAACAGGAAATTCGCAGTTCTGCAGGTATGGCAGTTATGTGGACAGGATGAAACCACGTCAATTGCAGTTGAGGGTGAGGGTGCACAGGAACCTGCCAAGGATCTCATGCAAGAGGTTCAACCAGAAGTTGAGCTGGGCATGATGCAGCACTTTGTTGCCATGACAGTGGCAGATCAACAGTTGCACACAATGCTTGAGCAGCTGCCCATGGGGTACATTGCTGATGATGGGACCCTGTTCATGCTTGTGGAGGTCAGTGGCAAGGTGCAATGGGTGCCACTGTGGACACATCACTGACTGGGATCAAGTCAGGCCTGGGGGATGGGGGTTTGCTTTGACGTCATCTGTGGCAAATATACTTGTTCTGTTGTGTGCTGTGTGCTGGAGTTGCTGCCTTCTGCCTCCCAAATTGACTCTTGTCCCAACACAGCATTCTGACGCCTGCTAGGCGAGCAAGGTCAGACTGATTGGGCAAAAGCACCACACACATGTCCAAAGGGGCCACAATCATGTCCACATTGTTGTTCAAGCAAATCACAAACTGATCAAATGCACCTGCTAGACTAGTGAAGTCAGACTGACTGGGCAAAAGCACCTTGTGCACATTTAAAGGGGCCACAATTGCATCTGTGTTGTTGTGGACCTCCCTTGGTGTGGGCACCAGCTCTTATGGCCCAGTCTGCCTTACCCACTTACTGGACAAAGAAACTGACAGAAACAGCACAAAAGCTCACAAAACCAACAAAAGGTCACAAAGCACAAAGAAAACCAAGGAAGATTGCATGAGGTGCAAAACAGAAAATGGTGGAAATGGAAGCCACAGGGGACAAGGTGGATCCCACTTTGATCACAGTCCCAGAAACTGGAAACCGCATGTGAACCAAGAGTGACCATGTCACAACCACACCACTTATCCCAAACAACTGCAAGCTGTGCACCTTGTGACTGTCCAAGGCCCATGACATGCCACTCACTGAGCACATGGGTGCACACCACAGTCTTGACCTGCTGTGTCAGTGGTGTTACTGGCACAGTATGGCGGCTGACATTGAGGCCTCTGTGCAGACGTGTGTGAGCTGCCAGGCCAATAAACCCAAGATTGGCAAGACTGACAGCCCACTGCAACCACTACCCATACTGGATCAGCTGTGGGGCCACATCAACATCTACCTGATCAGCAAGCTTCAGACAGGGAGGGTGGAAAGGACGCCACTGTCACACTCATGTGCATGCTGACAAAGTGGCTGCATGTGATCCCAACAGTCATGACAACAGATGCTGAGGGGCTTGCATGCTTGTACATCTGGGACACCTTACCCAACTTCAGCTTGCCTGACTGCATCATGAGCAACTGTGACCCATGGTTCATGTTAGCAATTTGGGAGGTGCTATGGTGGCATTTGGGCACACAGTTAGCAATGTTGACAGCATACCATCCACAGACTGACAGCCAGGCTGAAGTCACAAATTGCATAGTGCAGTCAATGCTACAGCATTTCATCAAAGTGCAGCACACCAACTGGCTGATGTACCTGCTATTCATTAAGTTCACCTGCAACAACTTGTGTGCCAGGCCAACAGGCATGTCACTGTTTGAGTTGTGAGGCATTGTGCCAAGCAGACCAGTCAAGATCATGCTATTCAACAATAAACTGGTACCACAGCTTGAGCATGTGGCAGAGCAGCTAGATGCAGTGATGCAGGATATGCAGGTTAGCCTGGATTGATTGTGTGTGGCCATGGTGGCACAGGTCAATCAGCACCACAGGCACATCAAGTACCTCATTAGTGCCAACATGTGGATTTCAACCAAGAACATCACAGTGCACATGGTGTCAGACATGGAGCTCATGCCATGCAAGCTGCTACCCAAGTTCATTGGGCTGTTCAATGTTGAGGTTGTGGTTGGTGGCAGTTGTGCATGCAGGATGGGGTTGCTGGCCAGGTACAAGGTGCACCTGATGTTCCATGTTGAGCTGCTGAAACTGTACCATGAGCTGGACTTGGTGTGACTTCTGGGTTGGCCATACACAGGCAACAATGGCACAGACAGTGAACATGGGTGGGCACTGGTGATGGCCAATGAGCCCAAGTGCATGCTGTGTGGGGGCAAAATGGGCTGATGTGGTGAGGGCAACATGTTGTACTTGATCAAATGGTGGCAGTGTGCAATCAAAGAGAGCAGGCTGGGGACTTGCAAGAAGATGTGGACACAGTCATAAACTGGTGCAAGTACTGCATGCAGATGCTGGGCGTGCAGGTGCTGTCAGGTGTCAAGGCCAGCAAGCTGGTGGCAATGGTGTTGCGGTTGCTGCAGTAGTGGTTGGTGTGGTTGAGTGCAAGATTGATAAGTACCTGACACATTGCACGCCTCAGATGGGCAGGGAGGGAGCTGTTGGTACATGTAAGTGTCCCCCACTTGTGCCCTGCCAACACATGGTCCTCAATTAGACGCATCAGGTGAGGGGTCCTTCCTTTTCAAAGAAGGCTGCTGCTGTGCTCAATCCATCCTTATGCAATCCTACACAAAGTATCAGCCAGGCCTCTGTCCCAATCGTATCAACTTTGGCTCAAACTGGTGGAGATGCTCATGTTTTTGGCATTGGCCTGAGCGCCAAAGATGTGTTTAAGCGTGGTTTGGACTTCAGCTTTGGCCTGGCCACTGGAGATGAAGTCAAACGAGCACAAAGCTGGCCAAAAAAACGAGCAAAATGACCCTCTGCTGCTGCCCCACTGTATGGTTGGTCGAGTGCCCAAAGGCCAGCTTCAGGTGCAGGTTGGAAGGGACTTGTTGGCTGTTCAGGCCATTGAGCGGATAGTTTCGCTCAAGAGCCCGTTGGTGGAGAGCATCAGGAACACGAACGCAAACATCGTTGTGCGGAGACTTTGCGCATTGGTGTGGGCATTGGCGGCAAAGGGCAAGCCTGTGCATTCTGCTGCCGTCATGGTGACGACGATGCAGAGAAGTGATGACAATTCCGACATGGAAAAATACAACGTGGTTTTACACCGTATTGAAGGAGGGAGGCTCTGTCAGCTTTCAGTTTCAAGGACGCAGGGGGCCACAGCAATGGTTCCCAAGGGAAGGTTCCCCATGGGGTCCATCAGGGGTTCCACGGGGTGGGGAAGAACGAGTGCATTGTTATGAATTGACATGACTAGAAATAACACGGTCGACTAGAGCAAGAGGCGAGGGTCTTCCGGCTCGCAGAAAGAGACCCAACGCCCGCCGCTCTGGATCCTCTGACGGTCATCGACATCGACATCGACTCGATCGACTGCCACTCCCGAGCTCTTCTCCTCACCATCGACCACCGCGCGTCGCATGCGCCCGCCCGTCCGCATCCCAACCGCCCGACCGTGCGTCGCCTACCCCGTTACGCGTCGACACCGACATCTGTTCGTACCTGTCGTGACCGCATTACGCCGTCGCGCGGCAAGGACTGCGCCAGCGCACCCACTCGCTGCCAAGATCGCCATCACCGACCTGGTCGTGCCGCACTGCGCCACCCGGTCGCTCGCTCCGCCCGTCTCCTCTCGCCAGTTCATTTCTTCTTTGCGCGAGCGACGGCGACAAGCGCTCAAGGGGTATGGACCTTGTCATTCTTTCTTGAGCAATTCAGTGGGAACCGCGATGTCGGCACGCTTTCCCATGGCGACCATGCCTGGTGAAATGCGGCGGCCAGGCCATGCCAGCTGAAAACCCGATCACGATGCCCTGTTGCCCGAAACGGACCTTGACCAGAGAAGGACCTGCACGCTTCACTTCGATTAGAACTCGGCACGCGTGTGCATCGACATTCCGGTTCCTACAGCAAGGCAAACATCAACGCAATGGATATGGTCACCGTGGAGGGGGGAGGGTGGATCTTTGTTGTTATGGCACTCCTCTTCTTTTGTTTCATCAATATCTGTGGTTGTAATGACGGCGGGGACTCGTAACACAGGGAGTAATTTTCTCATTTCGCGGCCTTGCGCAGCGTTCAAGCGCTCTTCGACCAACGCAAACTATTCGTCAAAAAAATCGGGAATGTACCAAAGCAGACTTGTCGGGTTAAGGTGAGGGGATTCAAAGGGCGCATGCTGCAGGGCACGGTGCCGGAACGTGGTGCACGAGCCTAGTTGATGCGCGACACGTCGCGGCCGAACACGTAGGCGGCAAACCAATAGAGCGGGCTATTGACGGTCATCACGAGCTTGGTTAGTTTCAAAAAAGCGGGGGGAAATGCAGTGAGATACGTGCATCAGACACTTGTTCCTCCACGACACGGACATTGCTACAAGCGCAGACACAAGGGAAGGTGAGGATCGGGTCTCATGATCAATCTAGCGCGAGAACCCGCACAAAGGTAGCTGCTCCTCCAGAAAATCCACGCAGAGTATCCGCTGGGCTTGATGTCGTTGGGCATGTCGACGACGGCGCGCCATCCGCCGACGTAGGCCTGTGTTTCCGGAAGGGAGGAGGGGTGGACATGGTTACTTGCAAGCAAATTGTGCAACCAGCCGGGTGTGCGCGTGCGTACCATGGACCCGAGATGCCGGTACGCAAATGGCACAATGGTCCTTTCGTCGGTCTTGTTGAGCTGCTTGCCGAGGTAGAGCGCCTTTTGGTTCGCGACCTGCGCGGTCGCCGGCAAACCGTAATCTAGGGTGGTGGAGAAGCGCAGACACGATGAGCGAAGGTTATTCTGTTGACATCCAACCAGGACCCAGAACGTACCGCTGATCGTCGCGCAATCGCCCAGCGCGTAGACGTTCTCCATGGGCTCCCCCTGCGGATCCAGTACGCGCAGCCTGCGGTCCGTGACAATCCGGTGCGCACCGCGCGGATCGGGCGCGACGCGGCCGCGCAGTCCACGCACGAGCTCCGTCTGTGTGATCCCCGTCGCCCACACGAGCAACCCGTACGGCACCTCCTCGCCATCGTTCAAGACAATCTTGTCCTTTTCCACGTTGCGCACCTGCGTGCCGGTGCGAATCTGCACGCCGGACCGCACAAACCGCTTGGTCGCGTACTCGGCGAGCTTGGCATCGAATGCGCCCAAGATGCGCGGCGCGACATCGTAGAGCGTCATGCGCACGCGCGGCATCAACTGTGGGTAGAGCCGGGCCAGGTCCTCGGTAATGAAGTCGTGCAGCTCAGCCGAAAACTCCACGCCCGTGGGGCCACCGCCGACTGTCTGGAAGTGCAGCAGCCGGTCAATCTCGTCGTGCGTGACGTGCGGCTGGCTCGCGTGCTCAAAGCACTCGATGACGCGAGCGCGAATCTTGCGCGCGTCGGAAATGTCCTTGAGAAAGAGTGCGTGCTCGCGGACGCCGGGAACGTTGAACGTGTTGGTCGATGCGCCGGGTGCGATCACGAGAGCGTCGTAGTCGAGCGTGAGCGTGTCGTGCGAGTCCTCGAGGTTGGTCGTGCAGGTGATTTGGCGCTTGTCAAAGTCGATGTTGGTGCAGTGCGCCTGCAGGAACTGCATCGGCTTGTTGAATTGACGCACGGGCTCCATGATCGCACGGAACTCGAGCGTGCCGACCGACGACCTGGAGTGTGGGGAGTGCGACGAGCGGTGGTCAGCGGGTGGATGAACGAAGTCGCGCGGAATTACGTGACGCGAACGGACCCGGCGAGGAGGGGCGTGAAGACAAAGTAGTTGCGCGGCGACACGCAAAACACTGGCACCAAGAAACGGTCCATAATCAGTCGCACAAGCTGGAAGAACATGATCAACGTCGACGCAAAAACAATCATGCTCGTCACAACCCCGAGTCTAACGCATACCGTCGAACTGGTTCGTATCAATCTGGCGCAAGAGCTTGTACCCCGCCCACCCGCTACCGATGATGACAAGGCGACCTGGTGATCGGCTTGCTGGTCAGTCTCGCTGATCACAACTCATTCATTGCTGCATGGAAAAAACAGACCCTTGGGCTTGGTCACAGTGGTCGCCATGGTCCGGCGCGTCGGCACGGCGTCCGCAACGGATGCAGGCACCACAACGCCAACAGCAGGGCGGCGCGCACGAGCAAGCGCAGCCATCGTAATTGCAGCGTGGGAGCCCGCGGGCCGGCTGGTCGCGAGCACGCGGTAGGTGGACATGGTGGTTGACAACATGGTCGTAGACGTGCAGCTCTTGGGTGTTCGAGAGAGAGGGGGGGAACGAGAGCGGGTGCGGTTTTTTTGGCGGGAAGGGATGGTCCGTGGATCTGGCTGGTTGTGATCCGCTGTTGCGGGGCAGTCACGGTGGCGGCCTGGGGTATCAACAAAGCTGACCGTCACTTCCGTTTGGTGAAGCGGTGCGCTCGGTCCGTCGGACGGCGGCAAGGGGTATCGAGGCGAGGCAGCTTGGCGCGTTGCAGCGTGCTGGCACGCCGGCTTGTTGGTGGTGCGGATGGATCGAAGCGAACGACGTTGACGGGACAGAGCCGGCGGCCCAGCCCGACAGCAGGCCGCGCCTTGGGACCTGGTCTGCCGTCCATCACGCGACCGCGTCGCGCTGCGAGTGCCTGGCCACCCACCAACAATGACAACACCAACAACAACAAACTCGACCATGCTCACGATCTCGCTCTCTCCTGAAGCGATTGCTCGGCCAATATCGTTCTACTCGCTCGCGATATGCGCGCTACTGCCATACATTGTGCCCTGGAACCTGCAGGTCCGGCGCCACCGGCGACTGCACCTGCGACCGCGTCCCAAACACTGGATGTGTCGCGAACCCAGGCAGCGCCGGCTCGTCCTCGTCCTCGTCTTCGCTGCTCTCCTCCTCGTCATCACTCCCCTCCTCGTCGTCATCTCCGCCGCCACCCCCGTTCGCGGCAGCTCCGCCCTCCTCATCCTCATCCTCCTGCTCCTGCAGCATCATCTTCTCCAGCTGCCGCTGCCACTCGGCCTCGGCATCGCCCGCCACTCCGTCCTCCTCGTCGTCCTCGTCGTCCTCATCCTCAGACGACGACTCGTTGAAGAACTCATCGAGCGTCTGCTTGGGCTTGCCGCCGACCTTGGCCGCAACCACCGGCCGAGCCGGCACCACGACCGGTCCCGGGGGGCGCTGCATCCCCGCCGTCACGACCGACACTGCCGCCGTCGTTGCAAGCGGCACGTTGCGCACCGTCACCGGCGCGATCCGACCCGCCGATCCGGTCTCGACCGCGGGCGACGCCGGCAACGGCGTGCGCGCTGAGGCCGGCACGATTTCGACTGGCCGCCACGGACCGAGGACTGCGGCCGTGGCCGCGGCAGCAGCCGTTGCGCGGGAGCCAGGGACGTCGATCCGCGACGGTTGAGTTGGAGCAGATTCGGTGAGCGGTGGTGGTGGACCAAACACGAGGTCGCGCGCAGTGCGCGCGAGGTGCCGGCTCGTCGCGATTCGGCGCAAGTGCCGCGCGGCGTCGCGCACATCAACCGACGCGTCGTACCGCGCAAGCGTGGCAATATACTCGACGAGCGGCGCGACCGTCGGGTGCAGGGCCGGTACGGGTGACGGCGCGGTAGGTTGCGTGATCGAGTCGGACTTGGCAGCGTCGGACGATGCAGCCCCATTCACTGGCGACTCAGCGGTCAACACTGGCGTCGTTGTGCCCGCAGACAGCGCCTTGACCGCGAGCGCGAGCGTCGCCAGCTTGACCACCTCCTGGTCCTTGGTAAACGACTTGGCGCGCATCCTGAGTACGTCTGGCAGCGCCGCCTGGACGAGCGGTGCGTCCAGGTGCTGCGCCATCAAATAGGCAATCGTGACGCGCGCCGTCGGGTGCGTGGCCGCCGGCTCCATGCGCACGACCGCACGCAGCAGTCGGACGCGGTGCGCCGCGTCGGTCCCCGGATCCATCAACAATGCACGCACGGCGGCCACGGCCTCAGCGACCACCCGCGGATTCGGGTGCGCAAGCAAGTCGAGCACGACCGGGTGGACGAGCGGGCGCCACCGCTTGTCGCGGGCGAGGTGCGCGACAACGGCCGCGGCGAACCGGGACTCGGTCGCGTACAGCGCGTGCCGCAGTTCAGCGACGGTCCATGCGCCCATGGGCGTCGTCGGGTCGGCGATTTGTGCGAGAATCGCGAGCTTCAGCCGCGCGACGACGGGTGCGTCGGTGGCCTGGGCGAGAAAGCGCGCCGCGTGCGCGCGCCACTCGTCCGGCCGGTGCTGCACGTACTGGTGCACGAGGTGCAGTGCAGCGTGCTGGTGCGGCGGGTGTTCGAGGAGAGTTTGCAGGGCTTGCACGGTCGGGGCGCGGTAGGTTGGCGGTGCGGTTTCCATGAGCACGCGCGCGCACCAGTATTGGACGACGGGGGAGCCGGCGGCCGCAGAGGCGCTCGAGATGAGCAGGGCCACGGCTTGCCAGAGCTGCTCGAGGTCTGGGTCGGGCGCGTCGGCGTCCTTGCCGAAATCGGGCGATTTGCGCGCGATATCGCTGTTTCCAGCCAGCATCTGAGAGCGGGACAGCGTGAGTTCTCCCTTCAAACTCACCAACGTGAGGATGGCCAGGAAATGTCACGTACAAGCGTGCTTGGTGGAGCCATGAACGCCTTGACGTAGCGCAGCAGAATCTGCAGCACCCCGGGCAAGACGCTATCGTTCATGGCGCTCATTTTATGGACGAGCGCACGGTAACGCTGGTGTAATACCGCGAGCCGGTCGCGGTCCTGCTTTCCGGGCCACTGGTCGAGCACGGCCACCGTCGCGCCCACAACATTCTCATCGCGATCACCCAACAGCACGCCCACCAGGTCTGTGAGCACGTCCTCGTCGAGCAGCGGCGCGACCTGTGCGAGCGATGACGCCGCGGTCGCGCGCACGTGCGGCGAGATGTCCTTGGTCGCTGTGTAGAGCGCCGAGACGATCAGCGGGACAACAGTCGCGACATGGATCGACGCGAGCGTGCGCAGACTCAGCACGCGCGTCGTAAAGTTTGGGTCGGCGAGGTCGCGCTGCAGGGCGTTGATGGCGAGCAGCGCGAGTTCCGGGTTGCGCGGCGCGTAGACGGCTACGTAGGCGTACACGAGGCGTCGGATCTGGATTGCAGCGGCAGTGGTGGATCAGCAACGTGCGCGTGCGCCGGACGAGCGCGTGCTGCAGACGGACCTCGACGTTCGGGTGGATTGCGTTCTTGACGACGGCAGCAAAGTACTCGGTCGCGTCCTCGCCGTGGTGCACCAGCTACTCCAAAGCAAGACCACGGTCAGGATCACTTATCCTGCTGTCGAACCCAACGCAATAAAGGTCATAAATTACCTGCAGCACGTTCTTGAGCCCTTCCAGTTTTTCGACGTCAAACTTGGAATCGAGCAGAGTGACTGTACGCTCTGGCCCCAGGCTCTGGTCGCGGCCCACGAGTGCCGCCGCGCGCGCGACCGACGCGGGTAGCGTGAGCTCTCGCGCACGATCCATGGCGCCTGCCGAGAGCCTGGCGGCGCCATGGACCACGGACGCGAACAGCGAGCTCGCCATGGTCGGATTCGAGGTCCACGTCGTTGATGGTTGTTGAAGGATTGAGTCGGCGCGGCAATCCGTTTGGCCGCGAAGAAAACTGCTGAAGCGTCTTTTGCAGCGAGTTGTGCGTATCCGGCGAGAGGATGAGAGGGTGGGTCGCGTTTCTCGAAGTTGATGGTTGCAGCTGACGACGGGTTGTTGAGTCGTGAAGGAAGTCCTAAGCTGCATGCTCACAGACTTGGCCCTGATCACGAAGTGACCCTTGCCACCTGGGGCCGCAGAAGCTGCCGAGGAAGAATGACAGGGCGACCAAAGCAGAAACCAACCAAACCGATTCCGTGCTTTCTCCAACGCTACGCCATGACGCTCACGGGCGCTGTGCCGCGCGCCATAATCTGGACCCCTTCCAGCACGAGCCGCGCAAGCTGCAGCTCCTCGTCGGCGCCCTGCGTGAGCGCGACATCCACGCGTGCAAACGCCTGCACGATCTTGGCCTTGGCAATCGCCGACGGCCACACCAACTGCCCACCAGCGTCGGTGACCACAACACCATACAGCTGCGTGATGACCTGTCGCGCCGCAAACCCCTGGGCGACCACGTCGGCAACCACGGCCATGACTTGCTGGTACGTCGGCGTGGGCGCTGCGCGCCACAGGTCCCACACGGTGGTCAGCACGTCGGGTGGGACAACACCGGCGATGTCGCGGATCATGGCGGCCGAGACGCGAGTCGGGATGGTGGAGAGGGTCGTGCCCGCATTGGGCCGTGCAACGAGCCGGCTCGCGGACTGCAGATACATGGTGGCCTTGCGCAGATCGCCCTCGGAGACGGAGATGATGGCGTCGAGGGCCTAGGGAGTGGAAGAAATGGGTTTAGAGTTATGACAGCAGAGCAAGTACCGTGGAGCATGGACATACATCGTCCTCGAGCCCAACACCCTCGGCGTCAGCAATATGCTGCAGCCGCTGCTTGATCTCGGGCGCCTCGAGCGCCGTAAACCGGAACTTGGCGCACCGCGACGCGAGCGGCTCAATGATCCTATCGCGCAGCACTCGCTCGTGTCAGTCCTTGACGAGACCCTCCCGCATTTCACAAATACACGCACCGCGTCACGTAGTTGCAAATAAGGCAGAACCGCGTAACCTTGGAGTAGTTTTCCATAACGCGGCGCAGCGCGGCCTGCGCGTCAGCCGTCATCGAGTCGGCCTCGTCAAGCACAATGATCTTGTAGGGTGGAGTCGGGTACTGGTTGTCGGCCGCGGTCGGCGCAACAAGCGTGCGCGCAAAGTTTTTCACTTTTTCGCGGACCACGGCAATACCGCGCTCGTCGGACGCGTTGAGCTCGAGCACGCGTGCGCGATACACGTCGGGACTGGACGGTGGGGGAGCACGACGAGAGCGTGAGGGGGGAGTGATCCGCGGTTCGTCGAAATGGAGGGGGTAGGCGCACCCGTAGAGCTCCTTGGCCAGCGCCAAAATGGTACTCGTCTTGCCCGTTCCTGGGAGCCAGATCGGGACTGGTCAGAGACCCTTCAGCGTGCAGTACGAGGCGGCATAGCAAACGAACCTGGCGGCCCGTAGAACAGCAGATGCGGGAGCTATCACGGCGGATCAGCAACACGCTTCGACGAATCATGGCTGGTTTGCAAAGAGGCGGCGTACGTTTTGCGTCTCGATGGCACGGCGGAGCACCTGGACGACTTGCGCCTGCGACGTGATATCGTTGATGGATTTCGGGCGACTGAATCGACGGGGAGCGGCCGAGAGTCAGTGATCCTGAATCAGGCTTGCAAAATTTTCCCATGATGAGCTGGAAGAGGCCTACTATTTCTCGACCCATGGTTGCAGAGCCGCCGAGGCTGCATTGTTGGCCGACGGGTCCTTAGCGGCGCTCGCAGCAGCGCTCCTGGCCTTGAGGTTGAAGAAATTTGCTGCCATGATCGGTGCTCGAGCCCAATGCGGGCAGTTGCTGGTCGTGGATGGCGACGGGGGGTAGTCACGTCTTGCTCGCCAGCGAGACACTGGTGGTCGCGCCGGGTGAGATCGTTTGACTTGGATCCGTGATCGCGAGTGGGAGTCACTTTGGTCCACGGCCGGCGATGCGCGGCCGCTCCGTCCATGACCGACCCGCGCCACACGCCCAGAAATTCGAAACTCACAAATGATCATGTTGATGATGATGGTTGCAATGGGGATATCACTGTCTCTCTCTCTGACATCCGCCGCGCGGCGCTGCTCTGTCCGCTCGGCGCATCCTCTTGCCGGCCGACGGCCGCGCGCAAATGGTCCCGCCCGCCGCCGCCGTCCAGCCGCGCTCGGACTCGTTCTTGACCTGGTCCTCACATCTGCATCGACACCTCGGCGTCGCCCGCGCGCACCTTGTCGGACGCCTCGTCCATCAAATCATTGATCGACTCGCCCATGACCGCGTGCACGCGGCCGTCGCCGTCTTTCACGAGCAGGGCCGGATCGACCTTGAGCGGTTCCTTGAGCTGCGGCGCCTCGAGAATTGTGCCGCGCAACTTGTCCTCGACCTCGTCCATCAAGTCGTTGATCGAGAGCCCGAGGCTGCCTCCGCCTATTTTTACTCCGTTACTCTCGTCGTCTCTCTTTTTTTTCACTTTCTGT